>JAAGNO010016455.1:31874-61402 GCA_033439905.1 Ceryle rudis | reverse complement strand
CCCCGCCCAGCACCCCCAGGGGTAGCTGCGACCTCTCCCCGCTCCAACGCCGGCCGCGGCACCGAGTGCTCGCCGCTGCCCCTCGAAAGCGCCTGGGGGGAGAAACCTTCCACCCGGCCCGTTGCCCCCTCGGCGCGAGGAAAGGGTGGTGGCTCCAGGGCTACACCTCCCAGGGGACATGCTGCTGCACCGCCCCAGTGCCCTGTCCTCTGGCTCTGCCTGAAGCCCGGCTCCTCCACTCTCATGTGGGATACGGGTGGTGCGTGTGCTGGGGTGGAAATCCCTAGTCCTAGGTGAAACTCCCCGTTGCTTTGGTCCCCGTCTCGGGAAAGAGGAAGGCTTTCAGGTCCAAAATGTGCCCTGCTCGTTCTTTCCAAAGTGCTCATAGGAACTAGCTGTTCTTCCTGAGGGGAAGAAGGGAGACAACATCTCCTTCAGGAGCACTGCTTTGTCTTTATGTTGCCATTCCTGATGGCTCCTGTTGACAAGAGGAATTTCTACTGTTGACTATCCTTCTCGAAACAAAGAATAAAATAACACCCCAAAATTAGGAATGGCACTATGCAGACGCTAGACAGAGGCTTTTCCACAACCACGCTGAACCCGACCGGGTTGATTCCCTGTTGGAATTTCCAAGGGAAAGGAAATGGTGAGCCAGGGTTGGCCTGTCGTAGGTCCCCATGCTCCTATGGCTCTGATAGGCGATCTCTTTTGCTAACAACGGTTTCAGTGCCAGGCTTACCTGCAAAGGGATGGCAAAATATTTCCCAACCCCAACTTTTGATCCAGAAAAAATTGTACAGATTACCACCACCACCGCTGCACACTGGGCCTGACTCCATAATTAATGCTTGCCTATGTCCATAATTAAAATATAAAGGCTCATGGGAAGGAAAGAGAGAAATGCAAACACCTTTGGAAAGGTATTTTCAAGGTTGTAATTATTCACTTATGACGGGTTTTTCTTTTGTGGTGAAATATGCAGAGTTGTTTTTTCATTGTAACTTGCAAGAAGGTGGTGAATGGGCACTGAACGAGGTAGGCTGGCTGTGTAATAAGCTTGTATGTATGTATAAACCTTGCGGTTCTCACTCACGGTAAAAAAAAAAAAATAACCAACAAACTAGTGCCAGGCAAGCTGCCGAGAAAGACGTGGCATTGCTGCCATCTCGTGGCAACCGTTCCTTCCCTGCCCATACTCTTCATTACTCTGACATTCCCTACTCACTCTTCTCCTTAAGTCCCAACCTCACTACGTGCAGGAGCTGGTCCGGAAAACCTCCAGAGGAGGGATTTGGTCTTAGTGTTCACTCGTATTTTAAAAACGCACCGGGGACTTATTTTTTCATTTGTGAAAGTAAAATGATACCGATACTTGTTAGTACCAGGCATCATGCAGTCAAGCTGCTGTGCAGAATTCCCCAGTCGGAGCTGCTAGTCTCCTTGTGTACAACGCTTCACTTAGTCAGCAGGCTGGTGGGGAATTCACTAATGACTGTGAGAAAGACAGAAATGGTCACTAAATTTAAGACGACTCTTCCCTTTGGTCTGCAGCTTAGATTTTTAAAATGAAGAGGTTTTTTGCATTACATCTGGACAAGGAGTTCACAACCTGTTTTAATTTTGTTTCATTGTATTGTCTATTGAGTTGGAATAGTTAAATACTCATAAGTTCCGTTTATAGCTGTCTGGCTGTAGTTGAAAACAGAAATGGTTGTATCATTTCTTGCTGTGCTGTTTCAGATCTCCTAAATTGAGAAGTTGCTGTTTAACCCTGCTCATACAAGATTCTGCAGAAGCTCCAGTATGTCATAGAATTATAGAATGGTTTGAGTTGGAAGGGAGCTTAAAGACCATCTAGTTCCAACTTCTTTGCCATGGGCAGGGAATATAATATGTGCTTTCTTTGTCTTGACTCAGCTGGCTTATATTTACTGTTTCCTGAGGCTTGCTGTTCTGGGCTTTATTGAACTTTTGGGACCTCGTTCCTTCTCTACCAAGGTAGACAAGTGGTAGTTTCTTCCCTTCATACTATATAGGTAGCGCCAAATAATTGAGCCCCGCAATCATTATCACTGCAAAAGATGCAGAGAGAGAACTCCTTTCTTACATACTATGACAGTAAACCATACGCATAAACATTGTTGGCCTTTAGCACATTATCACCTGTCACCTGAGTTAGTGCCTTACTGAGAGAAATGGGACAGCACAGACCCCCCATCTAGCATTTCAGTCTCTCTTCAGACCCAGGGAGTTGTCACAGTGACTTTTACAAACCATGTGTGACACAAAACTTTTACCAAACCCAGCAGAGTCAGAGGATGACTGTGGAACTGAAGCTTGGCATTCCAGGAGGAATCTCCACCAAACTGACTTGAGCTCAGTGTGGAATTGAGGTACCTAACACAGTAATTACAGAAGATGATCTAACCTAATGACTGTAATCTCTCTATTGTCTTTTAAGTACCTAATGAACTACCATAAAATCCCCGAATTTATGAGTTTGAACAGAGGCAGTATTTCTCTCTATTCCCTATAGACCGTATGGGGGAGTGCATATGTCAAGACTGTTGGTACTAATCAGGGTGACTTAAAAGTAACTTGACAGGGATTTATTTTTAATTGAGAGCTTGTCCTTTTGTTTCCCTATGCCATATAAAAGTGTCTGAAATGTTGGATTTCTTATTTTCTTTTAAGTTTTCAGCTTGTTATGTTAATAATTTTTAAACCATGTGTCTCTGTTGTCACTTTCTGGGAGAAGGAAGCATCTTTCTATAAAGTGTGTAGGAATATTAGCATGTATCTAAGCAAAACTACTGATTCAGAACATAGCTGGAAATGTACTACACACTCATTAAAAAGGGATACTTGGGGGAACTCCATAACCAGAATTTGCACTTGCCAGCAGAGACAGAAGGCAGTAGCATTCTGCCAGAAGGTTATTGTGAAGTCTTAAGTTAAAAAATGTGAAAGTTTAAAATTCAAAATAGTATGCTGAGAAAAAAAAAAAAAAAAGTCTATATGAAGAGAAATCTTCATCGTAACACAGATTTTGGGCAAGGAAGTCAGAAAGTAGAAGTCTTTTCCATGATTAACTTCAAAATGTCTTTTTGTCACACAAGCTCTTTAGTTAGCACAACCAGAGACCAGACTTCTGAATACTCTCACTTAACATATTCTGTTTTCAATAGCTCTGTTTTTCAGACTTGAAACATTTAATCATTTATTTAGTTGTAATAGTCTTCCAGGATGGAACAATAAAAGATACGTTTGTGTGTACATACATTCCTACCCCTAATTTGTTTTACCATAAAGTGTAAAAATGAGGCCATACCACCCACAGACTGTCTACAGTTAGAAATTTTGTCGCTCGCATTCAGATTTGACTTTGCTTTCTTTTTTTTTTGTGGTAACATTCTGTCCAGACTGGAAGTTTCTCTTGTAACGTTGACAATAATGAAGACTACAGCTACATCAACTACAGCTGCAGCATCAGCTACAACTACATTGTTTACTCTAGCAGAACAGGTGAAAAAATATAAGAGTCTTCTAAGATGGAAACAGAAGGAGAAAACAGGAGACATTTGTAGGGGAAAGATGGTTACAGGCTGGCAGGTGGGACATTTCAAGGAAATACTGGTCAGCAAGAGGGGGTGTTACGATACTGTTGTTCAAGAGGGCCCCTGGGGCTAAATTAATTGCTCTGCTATATTGTATTCCCTCTGAAGTGCTTAGTTTAGGGGGAACAGTTGGCAAGGCTGTGGGGGGAGACGTATGTTGCCTGTTTTAAAGTACCCTCAAGCATTACTTATCTCCTCAGGGACAGGCTCCAGCACACTGTTTCTTTTCTAAACATCTACACCGGTTCCATCTGTCCTTAAGGTGACATTAATAATTGACGTTAGAAAGATGAGACTTCTGAAAGACATTTCTGCCTTTGAGGGAGGGTGGGATTTATAGGTAGTAGCCTTCAGAGTGCCTATAGGAGACAACATCAAGGTCATTCCTCTTAGGTACTGTTGCTCAGAGGTTTAACCATTTTGGTTTTGGAGGGTTAACAGAGAAAAAGGCAACTTTGTTGAAGCAGTTCAAGGAAAACTGATTATTTGATTTAAGCATAAGGATATCCTGCTAAGCAAGAGGCATGCTATGTGAGAAGTTTAAAATAGGCTATTAACATGTGGGTAACAGTAGCTAGCATTACGGTCTAAACAGACAAGCTAGTCAATATCTTGACAGTGAGTAAAATATGACAAAGTGTCAGCAAGCTTTGAAAATAAAAAATAATAATTCCTATCAGATGGAAGAGATAAGGAAGAACCAGTGGAGGGAGGCAAAGAATAGCTCAGAAAACACTCTTTTTGCCAGCAGTGTGATTGGATAGGGGAAGGACATGACTGCATTTGTCAAAGCTGGGAAGATGCTGCTGTTATTGATACGGAAGAATAGATGTTTGGTTGTGGAGACTTTGGTTATACCATTAGGGGGGATCCATACTCACGCGTACTGAGATTCTGATCTAGTGACTCTTTGTTACTTCTCTTCAGCTGCCTTGCCTAAGAGTGACCACAGTGCTAAATGCACATCTATGCAATGTCTCAATTATGAGCATGTGTTAACTGTATTAACAGAGTGCTTGGTTTATCATCTAGTGAACTGCTGTAATTTGAGCTACCATGGGTCTCCTACACGGTTTGTTTAAGCACTTGCAACAGTCATGCTTCAACCTAGTACTCTTTGTGCAGTTTCTCATGATAAACCATACGTTTAATTTAGTCTTGAAACCCACTGGTAGAAACTGAAGATTTTTTCTGTGTATAGAATAAGATTTAAGTTAGACTCTTGACTTATATTTTGATCTAACTAACTTAGAAAGAATGATTTAATGTATAGGAAATTATAATTGTTTTATTCACAGTGAATTGGAGATGATGGCTATGTATACATGAAGACATGTCAGAGAGGCAGACTGATTTCAGTTTGGACATAAGGAGATTAGTCTGTAGTAGACTAGTGTATCTATGAGTCATTAGCAAACAGATGGTAGTTGAATTTGTGTTTACTGATGAAATCACACAGAAACAAGGTGTAGAGAGAAGGATAGGAAACCCACACAGTCATTTAAGAGAAGTTGAGAAGTATGTTCTCAAATATACCACTTTGGTAAGCAGGTGAAGAGAGAATTGTTGAAGACATGAACATAAAGTATTCTAGGAAGAACTGTGTGTCAGGTCTGAGTGGATGAAAATAGTGCCTTCATGTCCTTAGAGATTTTCGAGTAAATAGTTTCATATGGTTCTGAATAAGGTTAAAACTAAATAAGAGGAAACAAGCTGCTTGGAAGAGATTGCTGAGCATGCTATAGTAAGAACTCTCATGTTCTCATGTTCTCATTCTTCTCTCATAAAGAATAAGCTAATATCTGTGAGCTGAAAGTGAAATAATGGGAAATGTAGATAAAATCATGTCATTTCTCACATGGCAAAGATTAATCCATAAATAAATGGATGGGTGAATTGTCAGAAGTGAGAAAAGAGGACGAGGAGAGTGCAGGTTATGAAAAAAATTATCAGAAAGTATGATACTGATTATGAGAGAAATCAGGTGGTTAGGTAGAAGGAGACAAGGAAGCAGCTCGAGGAGTGAAAGGAGGCAAACAGAAGAAAATTCTGAATCTATGATTAAAAAAATTAAAAGAAAGAAACAGAAAAAAAAAAGAAAGAAAAGAAAAAAGAAGAGAGTTGATAGTTAAAGGAGAAAAAAAAAGAGGAGTAAAGCTAAAACAAGGGTAATTTTGAGCAGTTATTTTAAAAATGTCAATAAGCACGTCTTCTAGCTAGTACTTGAGATTTTGATTCATTATTAGATACTGCTCTCATCTGAGGTTTAGGTGATCATCATGGTGGTGTACATGTCATATAGAGAGAACAAAATATATCACAATAAAAAATCAGACAAGTTGACAAGAACAGTTAGTCTTATCTTAACATCTCCTTTTTTATCACACCTTGGGACTGCTTGGTTGGACTTCAATTCTGCCAGACTGCCAGATGAAAGAAATTCCAAAGATAGAATCCATCCTTCTATCTTGACATTGAATTTTTGACTTAGATTTTAATAGCAGGGTCTTCACAAGAAGTGTTAACAGACACTATAGGAAAACAGGGACAACACACAGATAACCAGGTGGACAACCATCAGTGCTTTAAAAATAATCACTATCAACAAATTACACTTAGATTCGAAGATGTCTTGACTAAAGTGAGTTAATCACTACAGATACATTCAGTTTGGCAGTAGCTCCAGGAAGTAAGTTCCTATGTCTTATGCTAACTGAATATTTAGGGTACATTTTTCCCAGTTGTAAGAAAAGGGCACTGCAGTAAAGACAGGATTGCGGTGAGGTTTTTATTAGGAAGATGTTGCTACAGTCTTCTGAGCTCTGATGGTGGGATCAATGGGAATGCTAAACTGGAAAGTAGTCCCAGTAGAACATTTGGGATTTGAATAATCTTGTGAAGCACACATAGATGTTCTCAATAGATGTTGCAGATATAACTTCTACCACACCTCAAAATATTTCTTCAGACTAGGTGACTTTCACCTACATACCCTAATTTTCTAATTTGCACCAATCTATTCTTCAGGGGTCTTCCAAAGCCAGAGTTCCTTACACAGTGAGTAGTCTGTGCAAGCCTGCAAAGGGATTCTGTCTGTTTAGGTGTTTGCTGGTTGTGACAGCTAGTTATCTCTCTGTATTGTCTGGAAAAAATAACTTAATGGTCTGGTTTAAGCAAACTATCTGACAAAGTTAGGTTTAAAATGACTTCAACATATCCAAATGGTTTCCTTATGTGCTTTTTCATTTATGTGTTAGTCTTGCTTCTAATTCCTATTTCCATACCACCATCTGGCTACACAGAGGAGTTACAGCATCCTGAATTGGGGTGTGTATATTCAGATACACCAAATTGATTTCTTCCCCATACACGTATTCTAACCTTTCATTAAGGAAGAAGAGGTGTATTCCACTTTCCTTAAAAGGCAAGCAGCTTCACAATTACTGTAAAGTAATAGAGTACACATGAACACTTACTTTCACTGATCCAGTGAAAACTTTGCATACTGGGAATCTGAGCTAAGTGGCAGCCTTTCCATTGACTTCAGGCATGACAAGATCATGTCCCATACAAGTAACAAGACTAGAATCCTGATTGAGTGAGAAGGAGGTATAAAATTAAAGTATCAGTTGCATTCAAGTTTGTGTTGCAAAACAACAGCGAACAGCTGTGTATAAGCGTGGAACAAGAATAATCTACTGGTGGAACTTTGGGACTGTAAAGAAAAATTTGATGTGTTCTTCCTGCAGTAGATCATTAGCAAGTCAGTAGTATCTCCCTCCACAGGAAAAAATCCAGGGGGCTCATCACCAGAATATAGTGCTTGGGAAGTGATCATGTAGTCTCATTTCTCTTCTTACATATTGACCAAGCCAGGTAGGGGACCAACTAAATCTTTGAAATGCAAACATTGCTAGAGTTGACTGATCAGCATAACCTCAATTATCTTCCCAAATATTGGGTAGTCTGACAATAGACAGTAATTAGCTTTGCTAGTATCATCCAAAGGATGGGGTTTTGAGCAAGGTCCTAAATGCTGCTTAAGTAAAGCTGGCAAAATGCCCTTCTGAAGAAGGTCTCTACCTTAATGATCTTCATCAATAGATTAAGTGTCTTTCTGCTTGCTTTAACCAGCTATGAATTTTTCATTTGGGAAGATGGAAAGAAGGCAGAACTATGTTCTACCCTTCATGCATGAAACTAAGGGAGGTCTAGCCTTGTTCACTGAATGAATTTTTGTTCTTTGCTGTCTCATTCCCTTCTTGAACAGCATTTTAGCCAGCTGTTCTAAAAAAGTGAGTTCCAAGCAGTGATGATATATCCTTCCTCCTTAGTCCTTCACAGTTCATCTACTTACTAAGGTGCCATTGCCTTTCCTCTCACAGCTTCTAATTTAGAGTTCTCCATCTAAAAAAGATGAGAGCTTTTCTTACTGAGAACTTTAGTAACCTAGTCTGCCTGCAGGACTTCTACTCACTAAGAAGAGAACTTACCACAGAAATAACCCGCTTTTCAGATTCACGTTTCCCTTTCCTGTTAAGTCTCCATTTCTCTCTTTGTAGGCAGCATAACTCCTGGACTGAATATCTGGAAGAATCAGATGAAAAGAGAACATCACTCTCATTTTTCACATGGACCTGACATTGCCTAAACCTCTGTCTCGTGAGCCCTCCATAATATGGTCATAAAATGGAGTGAATGAAAAGAATAATAAGGATTTTCACTGACATCTATTCTAAGCATGCAATAATTTTATGTCAAGTATTTTTAAGGAAATTAGTAAGTAACTGAGCAATTGGGAATTTTATTAATATTTGTGATGATTATTGTTGGAAAAAATGAAGACCTAGAAATTCTGAGTGCTATTATCTGTGGTCCATGCTTACTCATGGGAACATGAGTCTTTCTATTTCAGCCAGTTCTTTGAAGATTTTGAGAAGTAGGTCAAGATTCATTTAACCCTCAAAAAACACCACACAGTCTCATGATGACATGCTGGAGTTGGTATGAAATACATTCATTTTCTGGAAGGGAACTGACATGTTATAAGGCTTCTTGAGCCTATGAGATTGAGCTAGGTCATTTCATTAAATGCAGTTTTAAAAAAGGTTGTTAAAAGATAATGGAATGCTGCTGATTTTGAGTTTGTTAGAAATAGGTTCTGCAAATCTGGAAAGACTTCAATGAAGCATATGTGGCATGATCTTTTTTTTTTTCTCTTCTGACAGGACCTTGGTGTTCAACCATTTATTAGTTGCTTTATGTTTAGAATATACAGAAGTGAGTGATAATGGTGTTAGTGTCTTCCTAGTTCATAGTATGTACAGGAGGTGTTCACATTGTTACAGGTCCCTAAGTTCAGATCCTGAACTGTCTGTATAGTCAATGGAGAGATATTAGGTTTGAAAACCTAATTTACTTAATTTTAGGCAACTAGCTGAGACACTGAAAGAACTCAGATATTACCTGATAATATTCTGTATCTGAGAGTATATTCTGTATTTGCTGTATAGGTAGCTTGCAGAAATTATATGCCTAGCATTAGGTGGATTGTCTTGGTCCTTCTGTGAAGTGGATGAGTGATGCTCTCCAGTCATCCATCCACAGTGATGGTGTATATTTCTACATCTTGGTTGAACTGTTTTGCTTTCCACAGCAGAAAATGTCAGGACTCCTTGGAGGTTGGGGGGTGTGGTAAGATCCCTAGCACAAGGACAGAGAAACTCCTGGTATCTTTTTCATTTTGCATGCTCACTGAAGAGTCTGTTATTCATTGGCTTTTATTCCACTGACTTTAAAAACCAATCCACTGCAAAATAAGAAAATGTGCTCTTTTATAGTATAGATGATTTGCTTAAGGTTTGCAGTGAAAACAAGAATACATAATACAGAGTCAGCACTGAGTTGATTTGGTTGGAGATTTTCAAAGGCATGAGGGAGTTAGGAACCAAACTTCCTTTGGTGTTCAGTGGATGTTCATCATCTAGCTGCCTATTTCTGCTTTTGAAAAATTCTTATGTAGCAGTAAGTGGTCGAATTGTAATGGATAAACCAACATGAAACTAGACTGGTCTGTCTTTTTCTGACTATTAAAATGATATCCCTTTGAAGAATAAAGTTCTCAAACCAGAAAAAGAAATATCAGTGGATCTCTGCTCACTGTGTGCTCTATTCACACCTTGAAGCACTCACACAGTTTGCATTGTTAAGAAGAATTATTCAGACATATAAGGGGTGTGTAATAGATAATATATTCTTGCTATTGCTTAGGATTGGACTCCATGAGAATCAAGCTGTAGGTGGGGTTTCTGTATGCTATACCTTTAATCACGACACTCAGCTTTTTAAGGAAAATTCTGTTTATTATGAGAGTGTAATCCTTTTTATATAGGTATTTGTGGTAGGCTGACATCTCCCTGGCTCAGTGCCACAGGCCAGCCTTCTCCAGAGGTACAACAGCATAGCTCTGGATGCAGCACTGCATAGCTCATACAGTCTGATCTTTCTTATCCCTCACCACAAAAAAAAGCTACAGGGCTCTTATCCTAGCCTTGAAAGTGCAGCTTCCATTTCCCCATCACTATTACCAAACAGTAACTACAGCAGAACATATCGTCACTAAAGATAAACTAAGTGAACTGTTACATTCAAATTTCACAGCCAGACCAAACCTCAAGGGCATGTAACCAGGCCAAACACCACTAATGAAACCTTAGACCAGATTCTAAGATACAGCTCTCTTTCACACTAACAAGACAACAGCAGTTCTGCATACCTGGTCCTGAAATCCTTTCTGCTGCTCAGTGGGATTTTATACAGTTTTATATGCCTAATTTAAAGGCAGCATCACCTGTACTATGAGTTATGGTCAATTTTGGTGATTACCTGTATGTTTAAATTATGATAATATTTTTATCTTTATTCAAAACTAATTGATTAAAACTGATCCATTTTTGTTCACATTGTGGGCCATCTGTTCCCAGACAATCTGGTCACCTTTGGAACAGACACATTTATATACAACTTGGTCATCTGTGGACTGTCCCACCAGCCACATTTTTCTTCAGGTATGGAATAACATTCTTCTAAGACACCTGAGTGAGGTTTTTTTCCAAGCATGATCCAAAGGAACCTTAACATATTCATGCAGGCCTATATTCCTACTTTGAAATTCCTGGACTTAGTAGAATTTGTAGAAATACAAGACACTTATTGTAAAGAGTCTATATATGTGCATGTTTAGCTACTTTCCCACTTCATCATCACTTTCCCACAAACATCTCAGAAATCTGTCCAATTATGGCAATGGTAACAGTAGTTATCGAAATTGCCTTCTTAAATTTGCTTGATTCTCTTCAATCTGGAAAGAAGAATTTTTTTGAAACTTCTTACTGGAGATTTCTCATATACTTGGAAAATGTAGTGACTTCCCTTAGGAATGTGTCTGATTGTAACATTCCTGGACAGCACCAATTGCACCAGGCAGAGGTGTAAGCTTGAGGACATTTATTTCAACTATGAGAGGAATTATAATTTGTTGCATATCAGTTCTGTATCAGAAAAAGATGTGTACTCTTTTATCATGAAGAGCTATACAAGGGTTACACAATGTTTTGATATCCAAGGTATTCAGATAGGTTCTTATTCTATTTCATAGAAATAAACATTTAGGTTGGAAAAGACCCTTAATATAATTGAGTTCAACTGTAAAACTCACACTGTCAGCTCCAGCACTAAACCATGTTCCTAAGTACCATGTCTACAAATTAAAAAAAAACCCAAGCAAACAACAAACACCAGAGAAGTCCAAAAAAGAAACAACCCACAAATCAGCACCATAATTATGTTGCCAGTTTAATTTGATCATTGTTTCTGAAAATGTAAAATGTGTTTGAATTTTTTTGCACAAGCTTTCCCTGAATCCTCTTATACAAAGGAAAGATAATTACTGTTTCTGAGCTACAGAAATACTTCTTGTATTCAATTGTGATTTTATTGATTATTAATTTAAGGTGATCTATACTGTTATCAGTAACAAGTGATTTACAGTTCTGCACCTTTACAAATTTTTCCCATCCTAAGGAAAATTAACCCTTTTTTTTTTTTTTTTTTTTTCCCGTAAAGGAGACTGTCATTACTCAATAGCACTGACTCTGCAAGGCAGGTCTGGAGTCATGAGGAAAAGGACTGGAGGGTGGCTGAATCTGTCCATAGGGCTATTTATAGTATTTTTGTCATTTCCACGTTACTATAAGGAAAAGTTCCATTTTGATGTCTACTTTATATGTAAAGATAAGCAAATATTGTGTTTACAAAGCCTACCAACTTTCATCTGTTTACATACTGAGACATCTTCATGCAGGTAAATTAATCCCTCTAAAACTGCGGTTATTCATGGTACATCAGTTTGCATTTCTTCTGTTTAGGATGACATCATGACTTAAAAGTGTAGAATAAACTGACCTTTACTTACAAACCCTGTATTAAGATATATGACTCTGGAGTTCTACACCTTTTCTGGAATAGAAAAATGCTGAGATCTCACCTGGGGAACAGGAGATGAATTTTATACTACAAAAACACTACTTGCTTTAAATGTCTGTGAAACAATGTGCAGCCAAGGACAGAATTTTACCAGCTCGGAGAATCCAAGACAAAGTTTTCTGGTTTTTACACATGCATAAATATAATTACTAAAAATTTCAATTGTAGTTGTGCTTGAGCATTTTTCTATAATAGAAACTTATATCTGAAAATGTTAATGTTATATGCTTACATTATTCATGGTGTTATGTACTTAAAAATTTTCGGTGGACTTCATTGCTATTCCCATGAGCTCTGTGTGCAGATGAGAAGCAGTAAATGCCTTTGTGAAATTGTGATATTGCCTCTTCTGGTATAAATGAAGGGCAATGCAGTTCAAATCAATGGAGTTGCAACCATTTACTTTAAAGATAATTTATTTCTTAGCCTTCTCATCTGGGATACAGCAAGAAAACATCTCAAGTTTTAAATATGTTACTTCCCTTTTGCTCTAGCTCTAAGAAAAATATCAACATCCATTCCGATATATTTTTGTTTTCTGTTTTGCTTCTATGATCAATGCAAAGACTGGAATTTTAGATGGCAGCAATTGTCATGGTGTGGACCAGAATTTTAAGTGACAGAAACTGAAAAATCAAATTCATTGATTTTTCAGGAACAATGCTGATTTCCATGACCTGCATATTCCTGTCATAAAACACATAGACTGGTATGTTTTTTTCCTATCCCTTGTTAGTGGCTTTATAACTGCATGCCTCACTGTACTGCTGTCATTTAACTCCTATTCACCTAAAATATAGCATGATACAAAACATGTATTTCTTTTACTCAAAAGGAATCTGCTCATTTATGTCTAGATCTGACTGCTCTTGATGCTCACCGGGTCTCCATTCTTGAAAGCACTTAAGCACTTGCTTATTTTTACTGGAGTGTCATTGAAGATGTTTGCCTAACAGCACGGAAAAGTTTGCAATGATAGAACTAAGAAGAACATGCAAGGTAAAGTGTAAAATATGGAAATTAGATTGGGAGATCACAGACAACTCAAGCAGGTATTCCGTAATAATAATTTTGTTAGACTTGTTCCAAAAGCAAAGGAATATGAAGAACATAATCCAGTATGTATTCACTTCTCTTCTGGAGGAGTGTCCCCTTTGAAGGAATTATTTAATACAACTGAATTATGTTGGAAAGCAATGAAACTCTGTTAGAGTGAGGCCTCAGAAAACTTACCCGTGTGTGTAAAATGTGTTAAAATATTCCACTAACTCTTCTCAATACAGAGAGTGATCAGAAGCTTCATTGCTTTCAGGATAAGCTTTGTCAGTTCATGAGTGATAAAGACCCCAAAAGCTATTCTTATATTTTTTGATCAGGCATTTAACACCTGAATTAATTCTTGTTTAAGTACACTAATGACTAAATCTAACCAGTACTGTTAATTACTCATGCTAAATTTCCTAAAGCAAAACAAAATAAACAAAACAGATTTCAAGATGGATTAGATATTTGTCATTAAAATGTAATCAGAGTTGATGTTTAAATTTCCATATCAGCACAATTAACTCTTCATGTCCCCCTTAGTAGCTGAACCCTGCAGAGTGCCTTAGCAGGATCTATCTTCACTGAGTGCATGTCTCTCATCCAGTATCTTGCACCATGACGGGAGACACACAGGGCTGTATGTACAGCTGTAGATGTACTACCCGAAAACTCACTGATAAAACTAGGTCATGATTTTATAATGAGAGGTGAAGACTTCTGCCCCAGACAAAACACAGTTGCAATACACTTATATAGCATGCATAACCTGGGCTGCTGCTTTTCTCACAGCAGGAGTTTCACTGTAATTTGCTAGCATTGACTTCCATGGATTCATTCTGACTTACAGTGTTAGTGATAGACTTTGCCAAGAATCCAGACTCTCCAAATTATATACTGTCTACTAATTTTTTATATTTTATCAGATTCCTTAGACCTTGGGGATTTTTCCCCATGGTAACCTTTTGGAGCTTCTTTGAAGGGTACAAAAAAATCTACCTCTTTTGCAGAATTTTAATCCATTATTTCTGTTAATTTCAGTATGAATCTGAACTGTGCTATTTTATGTTGTTTGATATAAAATGTGCCTTGGTCTGAGTCATTGATGTGGAAGAGTTGCCAAAAGATGTACGATTTTAATAATTCTTAATAAGTTACCTTTGCAAATTCTGTCTGATGCATTCCTTACAAGTGCAGGTCTCAAATAATTTGTATTGCAATTAGTCTGTTTTCCTAAATAAATTGAGGGCTTTTGTTTGATCACTTTAAAAGTCTTTTGCAATTCTTCTGCCTTTGACATATCTGGGAGATGATGAATACAGAACTATTACTGTGTGATGTGCACATTTCTCATTTATATTCTTGGTCAAATTGCAGTTAAGGTTGCTATAATGACTAATACCCTAAACAAAACATATGACAAGAACAAAACATTGAAAATAGCCTGAGCAATGGAAAACAGAAAAGGAGTCATTTAAGGTGTGGTAACCTTTGTATCATAGATTTAAGAGCATTGGCAAGGTTCTTGCCAGTGGAGCTCAGAAGATGTAGGATCTGATACTCTGCTGAGGAATTTGAAGCACAGCTAAAGAGACACCTACTCTGTCAACAGCCTCATTCCTTCCTCACAATACCTTCTGCTTTCTTTTTTTTTGAGACTTACACATGATGACATTTCTCTGTCTGTCTTTGTGTACAATAGAATGAGTTGTAAGAATCCATTAACAGCCTCCAGCATAACGCAACCTCCGATCGTATCTCTGCCATTATCTTAAATGAGCTTGGCACCATGAAAGATATATGCCCTGGAGAAAACTAAAATATAACAATAAGGATGAGATGAGTGGAACAGCAGAACTAGGGGATGGATTATGGAGCTATATAAAACCTTGGGGAAGTGCAGAGTGGAAGAGCCCAGGGCAGGTGGGAGGAAGAAATGGGAACTGGAAAGAAGTAAAAGGCCCATACCTATAAAATTAGGGAAATAGAAAGTGGAAGTATACAGGGTATATCACAAAGGAGGAAATAGGAAGACAGAAAGCCTATGCCTTGGAAAAGGCAGTGTGTGTTTCTATTACAGCGATGATGGCTTGAAAAGCACTCAAAGCACCAGCTACAAGCTATGCTCCCAAAACAGAAGAAGGGAAGAATCACTTGCATGCAGGAGAGAAATGGACAATTTATAGAAATTTTTCATGTGCTTGGTCTACAAACAGCAAAGGGAGTGATCCTGCAGTCTTCAGAAATAAATATGCACACAGTCATTATGGTTTTCTGCTGCAAAAGCTCTTTCAGTTCTGGCATTTGGGAAAGATTCATTTGCTCCTCTCATGATCTGAGCAGAAGCTGTCTCTGGTATTTGCTCAAAGGCTGTAGATCTCAGCCAGGTGCATCCATGGGGATAGCTCCAGCACTGAGAATTCACTGACTGTACCAGAACAGGAAAATTCCTCTCCTTTCTCCTCATTCATCTGTCTTCTGCTGGCTGCCTTTTCATTCTTACAAACGTCTTTTAAAGGGATTCTTCTTTTATCTGTCCAGGTCAGTCACACTCCTCCTCTTAGCTCCTTCTGCACTCTGCAAAAGACAACATTATCTTTTCTGTACCATAAGAGATCTATCAACATGCAATTTTACAGCCACAGAAGGTTTGGAAGTATGCCACCAGAGAAGAAGTCTCTCCCCAGGAGCTGCTAAGAACTGTCAAACTGCCTTTCTGCAGAACCTAGAGCTGCTTGGGATAACAACCAATCTGAAAAGTAAAAGTCTTGCCTATTTTCTTTCTGCAAGATTTCCAGCTAGCTTCTCAGTGCTCTACATTTGGAAAAAGGAGAAAATATAAATTTTGGCATCAAAATTGTGTATCTTGAACTTCAAGAGAAAAATCTTTGAATAAAAAGATTGCAAACTAATACTTTCTATCAGTCAGTTTTTGTGAAATAAAGACAAAATAATTAGCATATTTGGTAAAGTTAGAATTGGTTAAGATAAATTTAACTAAATTTTAAGGCATTAAAACATCTTGTTTGAGAGCTCAAAAAACTGATAAAAACTTTTGAAACATTTTTTGAAATAGGCAGTACTAGAAGAAAAAAGTTTAATATAAATTTTATAGTTTGAATTATGATCCTCACTAACATGATCCAAATTAAGAAAGTGAGAGCACTCTGTTGACTCATATGGGTCCTGGCTCAGGCTTTGACTGGACTAGCAGGACATGTATATGGAGTGTCTTAGGAACAGCAGCCAAACAGGTGAAAATTTTGTTGTTTGTTTTTTTATTTGTTTGGTTTTTGGTTTTTTTTTTTTTGGTTTTGTTTTGTTTATATATATATGTATAAGAAGAATCAACTGTGAAATACGAAAATTGAGGAGCTGGTATGTCTTTAGAAACTTTAAGGAAAGTGACTCAATAAATTTTTTAGTTCTTGTGAAGCGCCACAAAACCTTTAAGCTATGGTGTTTCTAGAGCCAGATCAAATTGAGCTATCACTATACTCTAGATCTAAAATTCTTTATTTCTTATGAGATTCTGTAGGGTATTTTTTTATTTGTGGAACGTCAAGTATCTGTTGTTTTCCTTGTGGTGGTTTGACCTTGGCTGGATGCGAGGTGCCCACCAATCACTTCTCCCCTTCTCTCAGCTGGACCAGGGGGAAGAAAATAAGATGAAACTCATGGGCTAAGATGAAAGCAGCTTAATGAAGAAGCAAAGCAATGCTGCATCTGGAAGCAAAAGAAAGCAAAGATTTAATCTCTACTTCCCATCAGCAGGCAATGTCTGGCCCTTTTCAGGAAGCAGGGCTCCAAACGCTTAGTAGTTGCTCCAGAGGACAGGCCTATGCTCCCCCCTCCTTCTCCTTTTCCTAGCTTTTATAGTTCAGCTGATGTCATATGGTATGGAATATCCCTTTGGTCAGTTTAGGTCAGCTGTCACAGTCATGTCCCCTCCCAAAGACCTTGCCCACCCCATCCCCTTGCAGGGAGAATGCTGAAAACCAGCCTTGGTGCTGTAAGCCCTGCCCAGCAGTAGCCACAACATGGGTGTGTTACCAGCACCTTTCCAGCTCTCAAGGCAAAACACAGCACTGGGAGGGCTGCTGGGGGGAAAATTAACTCCAGTTCAGTCAGACACAATACACCTTTCTTCCTCCCCCTGATTTGTCAATTTATTGCATAGAGTAATTTGATTTAACTCACTCTTTGAAAGCATCAATGACAACCATATTCTGTAGAAGAAAAGTGAAAATGTTGGGTTATTTACTGTTTCAACTATCATGAACAAAATATATTGAGAACTTTGTGTGTGGCTACACTGAAATGTAAGCACCATTTAGCTACTTTGGGTTTTCTTACTGTGTTAAAAAGAGATGCTTATTATTGTATGACTTCCAACAATAGAGGATCATGCCAACACTATTTCTCTTACTCAGGATCATTTTGAAATGAAAGAAAACATGAAGAATATTTGTGTACAACTTTTCAGTGTACAACCTTTATAGTCATGCTTTGCAATGGTATCAGGATAATGCTTTAATTTCTGTAAAAAGCAGTCCCCTGATTCCCTCCTATCTTCCTCTCCTTTAAGGTTGCACCTGACAGATTAAAAGCTGATGTCAGATTATAATATCTCTCTTAGTTACTTGTTCAAAATGTTTCTTTTCCAAACCTATCCTGTTACTCTGATAAAACACTGCTTGGTGGCTGTAATTGGCACTACAAAAGCTTTGCAGTAGGGAGAATGTACTTCCACTGAAAATGGGAAAGTTCTCTGAGTTCTGAAATGTAGAGGGGACATCTCACACTGGGAGGGAATAAAACATGATTGGGAGGTGAGAATATTACCATGAGACTTTGGAAAACAATTTTTAATTTTCTATAGGCCATAAGCCTCATATGGCCCTTTTTGTCTCTCATAGCCTCAGTTTTCCCTATATCAACTGGAGTCAGCAGCCTCTTCTTGGCACACAGAAAAGACAATTTCAAGGTAGCGCGCCTTTGTACACAGATGGGTGGATGTGAGCTCTCTGGCTGAAGACTGAGATGACCAGACACAAGCTAGCAGTTCTGCAGAAGCTATGTACCTCTATGAGTTTAGTTCTGTCCCTGGGCTAAGAAACTCCAGCCAGACACAAACTGTGCTAGAGCACAGCGGTACTCTCGTGTGGCAAGATAATTTATGGGGTGGCACTGACCACCACAAGCATAAGTTGAGAAGCCCCATTGTCCTGCTGCCATCCCCACCACAATTCATAAAGAGCACCTGGGAGGTACTTCTGTGTACTGCTGCAGGGGGCAACGTACCTGCAACCTTCCCCTTCATGGGACCGTGGGGACTGGTGTATCCTTTTGCACAGGTCTCCCTAAGTTATGCCTCTGCTTCTGTGAGGCTTTACAAGACATCAGAACTACTGGTTTGACCTTTATATGCCTGGCTTGTCTCTCACTTTATGTCTCCCTTACATCCTCAGATGCCTGGGAAAGTTGTCTGTCTTCTGTCATGCTGGATTTTAGTTTGCACTTTTACAAGACAAGTGAAGGATAACTCTGGAAATTAACCCTACCCATGTTTTTTTGAGTAGTTAATTCACAAGGACATCAGTTTAGAATAGATCTTGTTTATTAACTGATCAAGCTCCACAACAAAACTGTTCGGACTTTTTTTTACCCCCGATAGCTTGCTTAAAATGCCGTTTTAGGATTTAATCTCTTCATGGTTAGGTATTTTGTTTTCCAAGCTAAATTTATCCCCAATTGTTGTTGGTTTGGGTTTTTTTTTCCCCCATTTTGAGAACATGTTCATGTCAGATTTTTGCTTTTAGTCACTAAGTCTCAATTGGAATACTTCAGTCCTCCAGGTCACCAATTTTTCCTACATCATATTGCTGTTACTTTATCACTGGTCTTTTGTGTAATCTTTGGATTCCATATTCTCCCATCTTTAGTATTAAGGTCATGGATGATGGTATTTAACAAAATTGTTTAAAAGACTGATTCTTGGGTCCCTGAGGTCTCACTCAGAAGTGGTGATGACAGCTCAGATCTCAATATTGTACATGTGAAGCCACAGTGTGTCACTTTATGTTTACCCATGTTTCAAATCTGTTTAATTTCATCTGCCACTTTTTTGCCAGTCATTCACTTTCACAAGATTCTTTGACATTCCTTTATAGAATTCATCCACCATCTTTACAGTTGTGATAAACCTGATGTCATCAGCAAATTTAATCACCTTGTTTTTCACCCTCTTTTCCAGTCTGAGTGGTACATGGATTGCAGCACAGTTCTCTAAGCATCCAGCAGTGTCCTGCCTCTGCAACAAGGTCACAGTATTCTCTGTTTCCTATCTTTTAATCAATTATTTACCTCTTTAAAGACCAACACTTTCCTCCCATGGTTGCCTGCTTCTTTAAGAGCCTTTGAAACAGACTTTTGCTACTGATTTCTTGAAATCCAAGTAGACTGTATCAACCAAATCTCCCTCATCAGCTTCACTATTAACCCCTCCAAAGAGGTCTGGCTGTGAGGAGAGAACTAATACTTTGCCCTTCGGCCTAATACTTCTCCTTTTATCCAAACCTGGTATTATCTCTATTTTACATTGTTCCTTAAGATCTAATATAGGGAAATATTTTTTTTAAAAACCTCACTGTTCATCTAAAAGTTGACCTAAATTGAAAAAAAGGAAATGTTAAATAGAGGTTTAAGAAATGTCAAAAGTAAAATCAAAAAATTATTTGAGGTTTTATATAACATTTGGGAATATTTTAAAACATCTTTTTTGATAGAAAAAGTCCACCAAATATGGAATATATAGATAACTGGATACGGATAAAAATATGGATATTACTTCACTGGTTCAGCAAAAAGCCTCTTTTGGTTTGACAATGAAACCAAACTAACTTTAATGATATACACAATATTTCAACAAGAACAAATTTAGAAGAACAATCATAACGGACATTCTTGGTTTTAGCAAAACCAGTATTTGTATGGGTATACTTTCAAATGAATAAAATAAGTTATTTCTTCAAATAACTTTCTTCATCTTATGCAATCACTATCATTGTACTGACAGCAGTTGTACTGTCTCCTATATAAATATTCTTGAGCCTTGGGACTTATGTACAGTCTTACTGTCATCTGTCCTGATGTTTTCTTTCAATGGAAACTATTAACTCTTAAATGCACTACACCATTAGGGCCTATGTCTGTGGTCAAACCTGCTGCAGAGTATTTCAGTGTTCTGTTGTGTTTCATTCCCTCATTTTTCAGACATATCTGTTATGTCTTCTTCCTTCTTAGATGCTGTGTATTTTAGTCTGCCCAGGTTAGTTTCTAAATTTCTTAAATTAGCATATTGACATTTATAGCTTTTATTCTTCATAATAAGAGCTCCAGCATTAGAGAGCAGAACCTGGCATACTGCGAGGGATGCACCAACAAAGGAAAGGCAGTGCACTTCACTGTTATTTTTTCAGAGGCTTCCATGATGATGTCTGTTGCACACTTACAAGAGTGCAAAATTAGGAGAGAGGGGGCTTAGTGTGGATATACTGTTTAACTGGTTCACTCTTGTCTAGCTCCAGGGGTAAATCACATCCACATCACATTTGTGTTGATTTGTGCCTGGGCCCCAGTCTAGAGCCAAGCAGTTTTCTTGATAAGAAAAATTATTTATGGTAGAGAAAATAATTTGCTTCAGGCTTAGAATTTTAGGGACAGGACACACAGTTAGCTGGTCTGAACTGCTTGGCCAGGAGTGATCCCTTGATAAAAGTCACAAACGTTATGTGGATGTACTTATTATACTACTAACAAAAAAAGGGAAATAAAGTTTTTTATACTTGCCTCATTCTGCTGTATAAAACTATATACAGTATCAGAAAGTGGGGAATACAAAGTACAGTGTTTAACAAATCTGTCCTGTTTACAACAATTTGTAGTCTATCTTTCACTGGAAGAACAAATAAATGAGGACCCAAGTTTGGATATTTTATGTCAACTTAAAATTATTTTCAGCTGGAGAGCAGTACACAGAGAGTTAATTTCAGACTCTTAGAGTACAAAACATGGACTAGAGGAGGAAAAGGAAGCAATGCCTTTTGTTTACTCAAAACATTGAATTTTTTTTTTTTTTTTGTATCTCATAAAAGTATCACATTTCCTACCTTGTGTGGTTTTTCTCCTCAGTCACCAAAAACCCAAAAGTTTCTGTAGAATTCTAAGCCCCCCAAAATACCATTAGCTTTGCATTTAGAATATTTTATATATAGAAAGTAAAGGATTATTGCAAAATCTTTCAACACATAGACATGTTGTTCGAGGCTTATCAGCTTTACTGTGGTAGATAGGTTCTCTTCTTCATATATAATTTGTAAAGGTTTTACAAGACTCTGTACATGGCAGAAAATAAATTATATCATCTGCAGATATAAACAAAATATATGGAATTATTTTTTTTTCATTTAATTTACCCTTTGTGGGTAAATGACTGTTAGTTTTGCTATAGTCAGCAGACAAAAAATATTTGGATAAAAAGTCTTAGAGCTCTACGTGTCTCTAGTTGGTTTTATGACTCAGCTCCCACCATGCAAATCCCATTTTAATAAAACATTTTGTCATTTTAATAATTGTGGAAAAACAGACAACAGTGGAACTCTGTCTAATGATCACATTACCCATAAGAAAACCGTGGGCATTAGGGATATTATTAAAGGGAGTGTATTGAAACTCTGTTTCTGGAATGTGAAGGGTATGCCCACTTCATTCCTTTCTTCTAAAACCAGACCATGTTTCATTATTGAGATGAACTTCTTATGCTTATTATTAAATGTGAATCATTTCCATATGAATAGATTGGTTTTTGATCTATTTAGAATGAGGAGCTGCTATTGTCATTGTTGTTAACTGTATTGATTTAACATTGATGGATTTTATGATGACTACCCAAACAGGTAAGAAACAGTTACAAGGCTGGCTGCAAAGTTCACTGTAAGGAAGAACATAAGTATACACAAAGTCTCATACTTCATAGACTTTGGAGAGAGACATTTTCTTGTTTCTTTTAGCAAAACAGACTTTAATCCATAGCCCCTGCAACTTAGCTACTATGTAGTCCTTTATTAGATGTTAAGTTTTGTGATCTTCAGTTAAGACTGAATTTTCACCTTAAATGCCATGATGTTTTATAAGCAAATAACATTAAAATATGTTTGTTTGGATCAGGGACTAAATTAGACAAAAAAAGTTGGAGAGTACAATAATGAATACAGATAAGAGGAATAGATATGTGCAGCTGATGTGGATAAGCAAATTTTTGTAATTTTGTCCAGATCCTGTGGCTAAAATTCAGCAAATAACTGAAGCATGGGCTTAATTCTTACTGAAATATATATGGGACTTCATACATGCACAAAGACTACACATTCCTAAGTATTTTGCTTTTTATAGGCCTTGTTGTCCTTGCCTCCCTTGCAAATACATGCATTCCCATCCTCCTTCCTGAAAAAAAAAAAAAAATCTAATTTTTGTTTACTATGAGCCCACACACAGTATACTAATATGAATACACAGTGCACCTTCAGTTAATGGAGACATATAATTTCCTGTTACCAAACACTGGACTAGTGCAAATGCACATAATGCATATCAACGTTGCAGAGGTATCTTTTATTTTCTCTTGTATTCAGACATTCCTATCTGTTCCATCTTACCTAGGACTTTCTGACAGTTAATGATCTAGAGGTACCATTGCAAATCCAGAGTCTTTTTGGATCATTGAAAATCTTATATTATGATTTAGCTGTAATAAGTTTGTTGTGTACAGGCTGTGTAGAAACAAATGTAATGGTAGTTTTCAAGAAAATATAACACAGACAGCAGAGTTCAGAAGAGGTATCTTTTTTCAAGACTGCAGTAATATTCTTAATTTATGCTGAAAATCTCCCTGCTGATAGAAATATCTTTCAAATCACTGCAGAGCTTGAAGGCTTCTATTGTTCCTGCCTATAGGACAGTTGATGATTCCTCCTGTCATCCTCAGATGGATGAATCTTGTCAGTATCAGAGTTCTTCTGTATTGCTAAAGTAAGGAAAAGAAACCAGGTAATACTTGCTTCCTATAAAAGGTGACTTGATTGCACTGCATGTAGAACAGGAAGAATTCTTGTAATTTTTGGAAGTATTTTTAGCCTGGGCTAAAAAATGTTTGGCTTGCATTGCTCCATTATCACATTTCCTTGCTTGCTTGTCCTCTTGCTTGCTTTCTTTGTCTTCCTATTAGCTATTTGTTGATGAGTTTTGATACACATTTCCTTCGGCATGACAGCACAGGGTATGTGCAATACATCCACCTGTGATACTTCACCTGTGCACCTCAACCTGTTTTCCTGTATAGCTGTAGTGACTCCGATGAAGTCAACAAGAGTCAGCTGAGCTTAGATTCATGTCTACTCAGCTCAGTTCAGCAGTGGTGCACAAGTGAAGGTTCACTGCATCTGGTTTTACATGTCTGAAAGTTTTTTGCCTAATCTTCTGCAGAGAAAGGAGAGAAAGGTATACACAGGGAACAGTTCATGTCACCCTGAGCCACAAGATATGAATCACCCTCTGAAGGTTCCCTTTTCTAACCTCTGACTTTAAACTGAGATGAGGTGATTAGCTTTTACTTAAATGTATTTATAAATGTCTGTAAAGCTAAGAGTATGTAGGAACATTAAGGTAACGCTGGCATGTTGAAAGCACTTAAAATTACAAATTGGCATAGACTGTTATTAAACTTATCTAGGTTCACTAAACTTCCCTTTGAATTTGGCTGTACATCAACTACGACTAGTTGTGAATGAAATGAAGAACATCTGTGGCTTCATAACATAAATCTCTTAGACAGGGGAAATCATTCAATCAAGTTAGTGAGAAAATTAGCATCTTTACATTTCATTTTCTCTCTTGTCTCTCAAAGGAATTTCATTAGGACTGACAGAACTGATGATGCTGGGTTTGCAGACCAGGGACTTGGCATTGTTGATCTGTGAAATCATGGATATACTTCAGATTTAGTTTCTGTTGATAATTGAATCTGGTCTACCATTAAATTCATTATTTCAGATTTTCTTTAAAATGTGCTGCTGTGATTAACATAGACAGTATGTTGCTGCATACCTTGCTCACGTGATAGATCAGAAAAAGACTTGAAAAATCATGATCCCTTCCTGCCTCAAGCAATTAATCTACAAACTTCCAATTTTATCTTCTTGCCATCTGACTCAGAGGCTGAAGATCCCAAGGCTTGGTTTCCTTCTTCTGGTACACCGTGCTGTGAGATTTTATCCAGAAGCAGACATGGGTGATTTCCCTTGAGGCAGATCATCCTCCACTGAGGCACACTTGGAGTCCCTCTGTGATCTAATGCAAACAGGCTGTGGTGTTATTAGCAATAGTGCCATTGCTGATATTATTCAACTTGTGCTTGCAGAGTAGGTTACACTGTGACTCCTACATGTTTCAGTTATATGGGAAGAGAAAATTCCATTTGCAAATCAGTTATAGGCTATAAAACACACATGCACATATTGTGGTATAATTTTACATTAGAAAACAATAGACTGGATTTTTTTTACATGTGCTTTTAAAGTGTAAAATGAAACTAATTTAACGTGCATACTAACAAGATCTGCTTACTTTCTTTAAATAAAACATGTACTTTTGAAATGCTCTTTCTAATAGTCATTATTCCACCCACTAGGTCATTCCTTTCATTAACAGTAATTAAAACTAAGCCTCTGTGCTCATAAGCTTGCCCTGTGTGGATGAACACTCATATCTTACTAATGGCAGGAGTTTAAAGTACCCTATTGGGAAAAACCTAGCTATCTAAGAAATGAGTTCATAGGTGAAAAGATAGAAAGATAGATGAAAAATATTGCTCATCTTCATCTCTAAACCCATGAACATTCACAACTGTTCTACAGTTCAGGATTGAGTGCCTGAAAGCAAAACTAGGTATGTGTTTGCAATTTAATATTTTTTCTTACTAGCAAAGATATTCTGATATATCAGAAAAATGTAGCATGCTACATGATACTTCCAGCAAGCTGCTCATATCTTTTGGCTTCAGCAACGGTCCATATGTTTGACATCCTCTGTGTAACCCACTGATACATCATTAATTGTAATTTCATGCCAGGACAATTGGCAGACTCTGTGGACAATGACAACAACTACTATGTCCTAAAATTCTTTGATAAATTATGGGAAAATTTTGATCTGTCCTTACAATCTAAAAAATGTATTACCTTCACAAAGGATCACATTCTTGTGCTTTAAAAACAAGCATGGCTGTGGGTGAAAAAAACCTTCATATGGAACCATGGAAAAGAAATATGTCTGTAGAACCTGAGAATTATTTCCTGTGGTAACTAGGACTGCTATTAATTTTAAATTCAGTCCTCATTTATTAATCTGCAATATCCTCTAAGGGATTTTTTGTTAATAGACACTAACACCCCTCAAAAAACAAGCCAAAATCCTTTCTTCTCCCTAGTCCTTAGTTTTCTCATACACTTTAAAACTCTTAAGCTTGACAAGGTCTTGATACTATTACATAGTAAGGAAGCAATCAAACCTCTGGACTCTACCCAGATGTTGATACATATGAAGTCCACAGCACCAAGGATTTTCTGAAGCCTGTCAAAAACTGGTTGTTTGTTTTTTGGGTTTTTTTTTTTTTTATTTGTTTCTTTCTTGTATATCTAAAATCTTTTAAAACTTTGAATACAACTGTAAATCTGTTAGAAGTAGTCATCAGGCTGGACTGAACTTTCAGACAGAAAGAAAAGGCCTGGGAGGTAAGGGGCAGCCAGATTTAAGTTTATGTATGTATATTTATCCCCCAAATGATTTGCTTTGTGTAAAGCGTTAAAACGATCATCCTTGCTTGATAGTTATAGCTGAGGTAATGACTTGAAGTATGCCAATTTGCACCAACTGAAGGTTTGTCCCTCTATTTCCAAACTTGTTTTCCAGCTGTCACATTGGTTTGCACCACACAGTTTGCTGTTTTCTCACTACTTTTCTTGTTTAAAATATAAAAGTTTGCATCTTTTCACAAACAGAGGTTGCCACTAAAAGGAAAAAATAATGCTAGACACACAGTCTTAGCATGTCAGTAAGGATTGCATTATTATTGTAATACAGATGCTTGCCTGGTCTATGTTAGTAGTTGCATGCCTGAAAGTGCTATATGATTTCCAAGCAGGATCATTAATTTACTAGTTTGTTAAATTAACATGAAAGGCAAAGAAAACATACTGGTTTAGGTTTATTTATCGAATTTAGTCCAGAAAATGCATCTCTGTTCTTTTGTTGAGTGGCTGTGGGTTGAAATGTGACATACCTTTGGGAAAAACAAATCAAGGATTATTTAAGTGGTTGTTTACTTCAAGAAATGCAAAACATGCTGTTTGAGAAGCTGAATCATTAAAACAATTGCAATGGGACACAGTGCTTTTCACACTGAGATGAAAATCTTTACGTAGATCATCTAATCTGTTTATACCTTATTTTCCACCAAGGTATCAGATCATTTCAATACTGAATTTGAATTCCATTTAGGTTGCCGGCCAGATTGACCCACAGCTACGAGTTTCATAATATTTTACAAAGAGATATTATCTTAAAGTAATTATAATATTATATACTTGTAGTTACGTTCTTGTACTTCCTGGAACTGGGTGTATATGGAGGGTGGTAGTGTTTGTTTACAATATTTAATTGTATTCAGAAGGGATGAATTTTGTACTTTGTTTTAAAGATGGGCGAGCTTCATGTTTGTTTCCATCCTCATGTGGAAGACTGTTCCAAAGCTCCTCTTGTCAGCATAATATGCCTGCATAGCAGATAGCTCCACCACCCCTGAGGAGTGGGTCTTTTCACACAGTAAAAAATTATTATCCCTGAAGTAATCTGGATCTACAGCTTTGAAGATTAGGATTAAAACAAGGAATATGATTTCGCATTCACTCAAAAGCCAGCGTACTGTTCACAACACTGGGATTATGTACCAAAATTGACTTATTTTGCTTAGCAAGCAAGCAGAGTGATGAGTTTTGATCAGCTGCCCACTGAAGGCTATCACTGGCATGGCCAATGCAGAATACTATAACTGGGAGCCTGGAAGCCATGAATATGTAAAAAGCTATTGCCAAGTAGGCATCTGAGAGAATGTTCATAGGAACAACCTGCTGGCTCATTGTGGATTGGAGAATTTATTTCTGACAGATTTCATACTTGTGAGGATGTTAGCTAACCCTGAGGCTGTGAAGTCTCTTGATGGTCAGAAAATATACCCCTCATCTAAGGACATTGTCATGGCTTTGGCTAGTTCTTAAAAATGTTACCCGTTTCCTTCTAACCTCACTTCTGTCTTGTTCAGATTTAGTTTCAGCCAGCTGAATTTCAAATCAGAAGCTGATCTCCTGTAGGCACTGAGGCAGATGGGAAAGCAGTGCTGTTATGGTATGATGTGAAAGACTGTTTGAACTGAGAGTCAGTAACACACTGTTCACTGCGGTGTTTCAAAAATATCTCCTGGTAGTTTCACATGTATGGCTACCAGAATAAAATAGAAGACTGTAGAAGTTCACCAGCAAGGAGCCCAGAAAAGAGGTAGTGTTACCAGTCACAAACATTTTGGATCATTCACAGGGGAATGATTTGATCTGACTTCGTGCAGTTCGCTCATTGCTGTGTAACGCGGCATGTGATGGCTAGTGTGACAAATGTTGCTGCAAGACGCAACAACAGAAATATGGGAATGTTACCACAGCCTGGGAATATCATGTTGTAAATGTAAAAACCAAGTAGAATCGTTCCCTAGCACTCCTTCTCTCTTAAATATGGTTTGAACCTAATTAGCAAATTATATGATGGTGGTTTTATGTAAAATTGCCCTTTGTCATAGTTTCCTCTGGGAGATGAGTTGCAACAAAGGGAAAGTGTAACAATCACATACAAAAAACTGTTCTGCCATATGTTTGTTTATTTTTACAATTCTGTATATTACAGTTTTCTGTCTGAGAAAAAATAACTATTAAAACTTGTTAAAGTTTTCATTTCTTCAGCTATTTGCATTTCAAATAAATACCGAATAATCTCAGATGTAACACTGACAATAATATAATAAACTCAAAAATGGACAGGAAAGTATGTCTTAAAATATCAGATTTATTTATAGATAGTCAATTTTCAGTCCTTGCAGACCTACAACTCAAGAATAAATTGGATGGGATAGAATTTTGTAAATATGTGAAATAACGAAATTGCTTCCTGTGACTGCTAGTCTCCTCATTTCTGTATCTAGAACAATCACTGAGGAACTGTTAATTTGAAAAAACAAGGAACAAACAACATTACTCTTGTGGTATACATACGGAGGTATATTGAGGCATACATACAGAAAATATTTAGTTCTTCTCTCTCAAAAAAAAAAAAAAAAAAAAAAGAAAGATATTTAGGTCTCTCTGTGAGGGAAGGGACAAAGTCAGATTCATCCAGAGATGAGGAATCATATGAAATATCATGTTATAGACCTAGTGCAGTCTCACCTGGATGACTGTATGTTGTTTTTGTCCCCTGATGACAAAAGTTAAAGTTTTATTAGTCAACAGAGCTGCAGAAAATAAAATAAATCTTTCATTGCCCTTCATGCAAGCAGTGGTCTGTTCTAAAAAACAGTGGGGTCAGGTCTGAAATGGCTGGGGGTAATAAGCACGCAATTTTGATATGAGTTCAGAGAAATCTCTGAACTCTTTCTTCAGTCCCAAAATCCTGAGAAAAGACCTACAGAAAAATAAATGAATCTGCTCACCTGCAGAGCAGAGACAACCCAGAATATTCATAAGCATTGCTGAAATCAGAGGTGCCAAAAAAAGTCTTCCCAGACTTGCCTTTCCCTGATAAACATAGTCACTACAAAACCGTATACCAGCTATAGTACATGTCTGTGAGCTATGGTCTCCACTGATTTTACCTGCTGAGTCCAAATAATTGCAGGCTTGTTTGTGCTTCTGTTTTGTGTCCAGTGGGGCTAGATGAAGGGACTGTTAGCCCTGTGGAAAAACAAGGAACTGCTGTTTCTACCTGAATCACATTCTTCAAAGACTAGATGTAAGTCTATCTCAAAAACTGTATAATTTGTTTAAAAAAAAAAAAAAAAAAAAAAAAAAAAAAAAAAAAAAAAGAGGGGGGGAAGGGGGGAAAAAAAAAAAAAATGACAGTACGCTCACCGGAAGGACACAAAACACACAGAACACAGGAGGGGTT
>JAAGNO010016455.1:2031-27353 GCA_033439905.1 Ceryle rudis | reverse complement strand
GGGGAACATTGTTACCAAGGATGAGGAAAAGGCTGAGGTACTTAATGCCTTCTTTGCCTCAGTCTTTAATAGTCAGAGGAGTTATCCTCATGGTATTCAGTCCCCTGAGCCGGAAGATAGGGGTGGAGATCAGAATAATCCCCTCACAATCCAGGAAATAGTCGTGAATGACCTGCTAAGCCAACTGGACACCCATCCTGTCCTGTATCAGAAACGGTGTGACCAGCAGGAGTAGGGAGGTGATCATGTCCCGGTACTCGGGACTTGTGAGACCGCACCTTGAGTATTGTGTCCAGTTTTGGGCACCAAAATACAAGAAGGACATTGAGGTGCTGGAGGAAGTCCAGAGAAGGGCAACAAAGCTGGTGAGAGGTCTGGAAAGCATGCCTTATGAGGAGAGGTTGAGGGAACTGGGGTTGATTAGTCTAGAGCAGAGGAGACTGAGAGGAGACCTTATTGCTCTCTACAACTACCTAAAAGGAGGTTGTAGCGAGGCTGGTGTTGGTCTCTTCTCCCAAATTACTAATGGAAAAACCAGAAGAAAATGGCCTTAAGTTGCATCAGGGGAGGTATAGATTAGGTATTAGGAAGAAATTCTTCACTGAGAGAGTGGTTGGGCACTGGAACAGGCTGCCTGGGGAGGTAGTGGAGTCATCATCCCTGGAGGTGTTTAAAAAAAGAGTAGATGTAGCACTTAAGGCTATGGTCTAGTGGATAGAGATGTTAGGATGAAGGTTGGACTTGATCCTAGAGGTCCTTTCCAACTCTAATGATTTTATGATTCTATGAAAACAGGGCTAACTTCAAAATTAAACCAAGTTGTCTAGGCCTTGTTTGGTTGAATTGGGAGTATTTCTAAGGACAGAGACTCTGTCCTTAGAAAGAGCCTCTCTGGGCAGCCCCTTCCAGGGCTTAAACACTTTCGGGGTGAAAAGTCTTTTCCATGTATTATTTTGAAATTCCTTCACTGTAACTTGCAGCCATTGGTTCTCATCCTGTCACTGCACCTTTGTAGTGAGTTCAGTTCCATCTCTATCACGCCTCCGTAGGCAGTGGAAGACTGCAGTTAGATCCTTCCCTGTCCCTCTTGTCTCCAGGCTAACAAATACAGGTCCTTCAGGCTCTCCTTATATGTCCTATGTCCAGCCTCCAAAGAATTTTAAGTCTTCCTCTAGACCATCTCTAAATTGTGACTGTCATTCACAGTAGTGCCCCAAACTAAATATAACATTCCAGAAGCAAGCACAGAAATTATGGGTAGATGGGAATAAACACTTCCCTTGATGTGCTGGCTGTGCCCTTAATAATTCAACCCAGTATATCAATAATCTTCTTCACCACAAAGGGGCATGATGACTCAAGTTCCACCAGTTCAAGATCATCAGGTCCTTTTCTGCAGAGCATTCCTCCAGGCAGCCAGTCCACAGCCAGTACTGTTGCATACTTTATTCAATTCCAAGTGCAAGGCTGTGTTGCCTTTTTAGGCTACACCTCCAGCTTGCTGAGGTCCCTCTGAACCCCAGAATATCAACTGCTGCTCCTACTCATTCAGACGTGTCAGATCTTACATATATATATATACATTATCTAATACCTGAATTCTGATACCTGCATAATTCAAGGGCATCTTGAAATGAAAATTTTGCAATAAAGCTATTTTGAGTGAAAGGCCATTTTTGGTATGGTAGCAAAATGTTCAGTAAAAACACTTATCTATTAGACAAAGGTATGTTTAATTTTTTATTTTGGGGGAGTGAAGTGGACTTGTTTTACCCTTTTTATGTGTGTGTGCACCAGCAACATTGATGAGTTTCTTTGATTCGGCCTCAGTTTAGAAATACATTTTGTCAATGTCTCTGCTTATGTTATTTTAGTTGGGAATGCTTCTGACCTTTCCTTTCGATTTCTCAGTTTCTGACTAATGACACATCCCTTGTAACAGCTTTTCTGTAGTGCCTTCAAATTACATCTCATCTACTACTAAGAGATCCACTGCAAACTGATAATAGACAATGAAAGTGTTTTTCCAATATCAGAAAGTAGTTCTACATATTTTCTTCAGGGTTTTATCCTCAGAAGCAGCTCTGGATACTACAGTAAATTCTGTTAAATAATGACAGGACTTTCAAATCAGATTGACCCATTTGTAGTCAAAGTCTGAATTTCAATACCCTTCTCTCAAGAAATCTGAAAGACAAATTTCTATTAAATTTAAAAATTTCAATTTTCAGCTGCCTGAGGACAACCACCTTGTGCTATTTTTAGCACTGTGAAATATCATTTCCAGCCTTCAGTCCCTGTTCCAGAAAAGAGTGGGTCTCATGTTTATTCTGTGGTCTTATTTTTATAGCCTTTGACTTAAGTTGTAGGATACTTTCCTAGGTCATGGCCTGGGGGATAATCTTGATATATTTACTCTTTGACATAATCTGTTGGAGATTACCTATCTCTATGAGATGCTTTGTTTAAAAAAATATTATTGCCCTGTCTTCATTTGCATGCTCACTCTTTCCAAGATGATTTACTTATTTTAAACCTAAATAGGGCATACATACTTGAAGTTCTAGTGCAAATTCCATATATAAGCACAATTTTTTTCATGCTCATTCTGGAAAAGCTACAGTTGTTTTCTCTGTATCAGAATATTGACTCAGGTTTATTAGGTGAAATGAGGTGAAATATGTAATGTCCAATTCAGATCATATTTTGTTTTAGTGGGGATAAGTTTTTTTACTGGCCACAGTAAGTCTAGAGATGAAATTATTTTGTTTTGTGTTTTTCTTACAGCAATGATATCAGCATTTCTTCTGGAAGCACATTGTTTTGTACATCCATATACAACTTGAAATTAGTATCTGCCCTATTTATTTTTATTGGGATATAATAATTCAGGACCATGTTACCCATTACTCCTCCAGAGAGTTCTGTTTAACTAGGGTGGATATTACCACTCCTTGAACATGCAGTTCAGCTTCTGCTGAAGAGCCTGCTATGTAGCATAATCCTTTGCAGTTCTTGCATTATTTATTTATTTATTTTGGAAGATACTGCCATGTCCTGTCTTAGAAGACTGTCATTTGAGTTCTGTCATATGACATTGTGCAGCAAGCGTCTTCCTATATTGGACACTTTTGCACGCACAACATCAGATCTTTGATCAAATAATTTTAGTATTTTATCTTAGAACAATCTTGAAAAATGATTAACTTTAGGTAGCTCCCATCTTTGTTATTTTTCCTTTTTTTTTTTTTTTTCTTTCCCACTATAATTTGGTCTCTTATCAAAAAACCTCCAAATTATTTTTTTCTTTTGTTGAATAACTTGAGTGTGCTTTTGAACTCCTTTTCAAACTTTTTTGTTTCATCTTTATTGTCATCCTAATTCACTCTTTTGAAAATGATGCAAAATTTTATTAATTGTTAAAAAATAAAACTGAAGTATAATTTTAAAAGTGACACTAAGATGAGTAGCTTAGATGCCTAGCTTTCTTATCTGTATTGTAGTGGACAAATCCCACTGTAGAAGTCTTGTCTAAAATAGTTATCTTGTCTGCATCCATAGTGAGAGTGCTCAGACTCTACATAAGATAATTATTTATTTTAGGATGAGTTTAATGACTCCCTGGTGTTGAATACCACTGATGTCCTCAGAAGTAAAGTCAAAATATATTTAGAGGTCAAATTGTTAAAGAAATTTATATCCTTTGCCTTGCTAGTGTTGATTTGGTACATCATTGCATATGGTAACAACATTTTCAGTAAATTCAACCATTATCAAGTGCTGTACAGTATAGGCTTACTCTACAAAATACTGTACAGTGTAGATATAAAATTAGTGTTTTCATAAGTAAATAGTAAGACTGAGATGTCTGCAACATAATTGATCAAGAGCAGCATCTGTCTTCATGAATAATTTGTAGAAGCATAGAACGGTTTGGGTTGGAAGGGACCTTGAAGATTATCGAGATCCAATCCCCCTGCCATGGGCAGGGACATCTTCTACTAGACCAGATTGCTCAAAGCCCCATTGAACCTGGCCTTGAACACTTCAGGGAGGGAGCGTACACAGCTTCTCTGGGCAACCTGTTCCACTGCCTTACCACGCTCACAGTAAAGAAATTCTTCTTAACATCTAACCTGAAGTTACATTCAGTTTAAAGCCATTACCTATTGTTGTATCAATGCATGCCTTTGTAAAATCTGTATCTGTTGTCTGTAGATGGAATTCTCTATCCCAAATCTCTAGCACAGCTGTAATTAGAGATGTGTATGTCAGAGTTCTGAATGCTTTCGCTTGAAATAAAATATAACAAACCAACCAATCTCAGCACATTTGAAAAATAGTGAATAGCTTTTTTAGCATTACTAACCATTCTTGTAAGAAAAGGTTTATTCAAAAGGAGAAAATGTTTTTAACTAAAAATAATATTTAGAAAATACAAGTTACTTGTATTCCACATTTGTCTGCAGCAATTATTATACTTGCTTTGAGCAGATGACTTGTTGAGAGTGAATTACTGAATTAAATTAAGTATCAGAAGATCCAGCTTTAGCAACAATTCTCAGTGGCAGCTGTGACTCCAGAGTTATTGCCATTTTAGTAGTTATGGCTTTCCTTTTGGTTTGAAACTGAAAAGAGAAAAGAAAAAGGAGTTAGAATAGAACTGAATATCACAAAATATGTGCATAATATTTTCAAATCTTAATAAAGACGTAGGTTTCAACACCAGAATTTGAAGTGGTTTGAGGAAACAAATCTAAAATAAAAGTTACACACTATACTCTGTGATCATCAATACAAAACTTGAGTGTTTCATATTGATATAGTGTTCGTTTGAGGATATCAGTGTTTCTCTGAAAATGGTCTACCTGTATTGTTCACACAAAGAACAGCTGTTCCGTAATAGTCAAGAGCTTTCTGAAATACATGAAATATTAGCTAATATGAGAATATTTATCAATTAACTAATACTACAGTGAGTGCTCAATCACAGTTTGTGCTGTTCTGGTCTCTTAAAAAGTAGTCCAATAACATATTGGAAAAAAATGTTGGGCTGTTTGCATTCTTTATTAATTACCATGTGCAATTATGCAGCAACAAGATTAACCATCAGAATGAGAAAATCTAAAATGTGCATGATATGAAGATCTGCCAACAATCTTCCAGCAAACCTCAAACAGAATTCTAATGGCCAAAGTCTGTTTCATCCGGAAAGTCACACTTTAAAATTGCTTTTTTCTAAGATACCTTGACCACAAATGTGTAATACAATCAAGATTGTGTGAAATTAACAGTGTGTAATACTGATATTCTTTGAACTATTTTCCAAGCAAAACTGTGTAATCATTCTTTTAAAAATCTCTGTTTAATACACAATTAGTTAGAAATATTAGAATTATCTGTTTTGGCTAACCCCGCATAAAAGGATCAGGTTTCTATCACCTTGTTCTTTAGTCTTATTCCCCAAATTAAGATATGAGTTCAAGTAAAATTGAGTTGCTGAAAAACATCTCAAGCTGTGGCCTATAATGGAGAATGTGCAGGGAGGAAAAACACAAATCAAGTTACAATAAAACTTTATGTTTTTCGAATATTTTGCTGGAGAATAAGTTGACCAGAAAAAGCATGTTGATCCTAAATCTCAGCTGGCTTGCCTCTGCTGACTTCCTAACAGACTATTGCTGTATATGTATTTACAGAGCAAATACTGGAATGCACAAATATGAATTACACACTGGCAGAAAATTAATTATAGCTAAGAAATTGACCTCTTTACTGTGTAGCAGATTAAGAGAGAAAAAAAAATTAGCCATTTAAAATATTTTCTTAAAAAAATAAATGTGCAATTCCTGTTAGATTTACCTCTATTTTATAAAACATGGTGATTAGTACATGAAGACAATATATAAACCAACATGAAGGCAAGATATAAACCAAAGATGCTTCAAAAAAGCAGGCTATTTTCTTTCACTATATTGCCATAATCTGTATGAGTTTCAAATGTATATGAAATGAAATTATTAATTAATTAATGTATTTAAAATCCAAAATCTGAATTAGGTTCAGGTATTTAATAAGCACCCGTGTAAAAACATTAACAGCAATCAATATGATTGCTCAGGGCTCAGTGTTGGGACCGTTTCTGTTTAACATCTTTATTGATGATCTTGATGAAGACATAGAGTCTACCATCAGTAAATTTGCAGATGACACCAAGTTAGGCGGGTGTGTCAATCTGTGTGAGGATAGGGAGGCTCTCTAGACTGGATCACTGGGCCAGTGTCAATGGTATGAGTTTCAACAAGGCCAAGTGCCAGGTCCTGCACTTGGGCCGCAACAACCCCATGCAATGCTACAGGCCTGGGGAAGTGTGGTTGGAGAGCTGTATCACGGAGAGGGATCTGGGGGTTCTAATTGACAAGCAAATGAACATGACCCAGCAGTGTGCCCAGGTGGCAAAGAAGGCCAATGGCATCCTGGCCTGTATTAGAAATGGTGTGACCAGCAGAAGTAGGGAGGTGATTGTCCTGTACTCAGAACTGGTGAGGCCTCACCTTGAATACTGTGTCCAGTTCTGGGCACCTCAGTACAAGAGAGATATTGAGGTGCTGGAACAGGTACAGAGGAGGGCAACAAAGCTGGTCAAGGGACTGGAGAATAGATCATATGAGGACTGTTTGAAGGAGCTGTGTCTGTTTAGTTTGAGGAAGAGGAGGTTGAGGGGAGACCTCATCACTCTCTACAACTACCTGAAAGGACATTGTAGAGAGGCTGGTGCTGGTCTCGTCTCTCAGGTAATTAGTGACAGAACCAGAGGGAATGGCTTCATGCTGAAACAAGGTAGGTTTAGACTGGACACTAGGAAAAAATTCTTCACGGAAAGAGTGGTGAGATATTGGAATAGGCTGCCCAGGGAGGTGGTTGAGTCGCCATCCCTGGACGTGTTTAAGCATCGCTTAGATGTAGTGTTGGGGGATATGGTCTAGGGTAGAAATTGTAGAGTAGGGATAATGGTTGGACACAATGATCCCAGGGGTCTTTTCCAGCCTAAATTATTCTGTGATTCTGTGAAAGACTGTAGGATTGATAATTTACAAGTTCATTCATCACCATAAAGCCTATATGAATCTGTTTTCCAGGGGTGCTTGCTTCACTGACAGATACATGCTCCCAGCATCATCTCTGAAAATAGTCATAAGGAAGTAGGATAGTCATCAGCACAGCTGCAATCCTGGGCCATTTTAGAAAATGTTTGCATCTGTGATTTACCCAGCTCAGTAAATATCAAGTAGCTCAACCGAGGTCAGTAAAACCACTTAGAAACTGCAAATTACTGCAACTGTTGTCTTAAACTTAGTTGATGCTTTGGTTTGTTGCACTAATAATTATTTTCAGAGACCTTTAGTTCACAGTGTTTAGTCATTGCTGGTGAATGCAGTTCTATTGGCAGCTAGATACTCCTAATGTTGCCTATCAATATTACACAGCTTACTGCTGAAGTAGTTTTTAAACAAGTTATTTGCTTAACATGAAGTACTTCTTAGGTTAGTTCATTATAACATACATCTATAACTTTGGTCTATGTTTTCAGGATTTCTGCAGAGGATGACTATACATTTTGAGAACTCATGCAACAGAAATAAAGCTGCGCAACTGGCCAACATTTGCATAGCTAAATCCAGAGTTACGATGAATCCACACCTACACAGATCTTCTTCCAGTACATTTCATTAAAGCATTGTTGAATATTCTTTTTATATTCTACTCAGGAATGATTGAAGATGCATCATATGGAAATGTCTTTGTATTTTCTGTGTTGCTAATAGCAAGTGTCTGTCCTCACATCACTTAAGAAAATGTAAATGCATGTGCTGAGTAAAGTCTGGTACTCAGGTCAGTGTTATGATGTGTTTACAGAGACTAAAATCAGGAAGAATAACAGCAAAGCTGGTGCTTTAGACACAAAAATTAGGCATCATCATAAAACACTTTTGCTCCAAAAAAAGTAAATAGAGCTACAGCACTTATTTTTATGCTGTTAATCTGGGAATATTGTTTATTTAGCTTTAGTTGGTACAAATCTGTTCTGCTGAAATGCTAAATCGAGGTTTACAGAAATGGCTGGGAAATTAGATGTCATTATCTTCAGGTCTTGCTCTTTCTGCTCTGCAAGTGCAACCATCTGCAAACAACAGCTCTCTAACAAAGACTCTGATGATGCACACAAACAAGATAGATTAAAAAGTTTGAATGAGTGGATTCTAATCTTTACTCCCAGGGTAGATCATGAACTGTGTGATCTAATTTTAGTGCAAAGGAATCTTCAGACAGTGATAACAAAATGAGTCATCCAAGCAAACCGTCATGCCTTTCTTGGATAATATTGGTCTGCTTACTTAGCTATCATTTTTTTTTCAGTAGACATTGAATACTAGAGGAATTAACATGTTTGCTTTGGGTCTATTACAAACACAAACTTCAGTTTTACTGCCCTGGTGTGGAAAAAGATCTTAGCAGTATTACTGTGTTGTGAATGATTGATAGGCTAGATACAGGACCTTTATAAATGACATAGGTACCACATGTTGTTGCATTACTGCATGCTGAATTTACCTGTGACTGACATTTTTCCCTCCCCAATCCCAGTAATCTAGTGTTTAGGCAACGCAAAAAAAGGAAAGACCAGGCTTAACACTATCCCCTGCCAGAGGATCTGAAGCACACAGTTGTCACTTCTCCAAAGAAAGTTTTGCCATAAGGAAGGAAAACTTCTCATCTAGGGTACTGTCAGCTCTTACTGACTAGTCTAAGAGTTGCTGAACCAAAGATGAGGCATTCACTGGCTACCCTGCTCCTTGCTCCAAGAACAATTCAGCTTTATAGCTAATCACTATTTACTGAATTAGAAGAAAAATAAAAATTCCTTCAGGCCATCCTTTAAAGAAATAATTAGCTACTAGAGTAAAGCTCCTTCTAAGATCTGTACCTAGGTGAGGTTACTCAAAGACCTTAAATAAAATGATGCAGTTTCTGCATCCCGGATGAACATTTAGCTGAAATAATTCCTAGCTGTTCAGACACAGTAAAGATGAGGTGATTTGAAAATGCAGAACTTTTGCATGTGAAGAATAATTAAAAAAGACAAGTATTACTGCAATTACAGGATCTCCAGGTTGAAAACAGAGATGGATGGGAATTTTCAGGTGACTAGTACACCTAAGCGCCTAAATTTCATCATAATCTCACTTTGGGATTAGTATTCTCTACTTATATATATCAAAAGGTGTTTATAATGTAACTTATTAAACTAGACTAGAAATCATTCTCAGCACTGGACAGCAGAGACACTTTCAAAAACATTTAGGGTCCTTTACACCATGGAACACTGTCATATCTCTATGTGTCCATTATTAAACTGCACTTGTTCTTAACAGGTTTTTTTTTTATCTCTTTCTACAACATAATTACATGTAACAATATAAATCTATTAACTTTGTATGTAATTAAAAATATCTTTCAGTACTTCATAGACTATAGCACAGGTATATCATTCAGGACCACTGAATGATCCCCATGGACTTAAAATCTGTCCAACATCCACTGGCTTTAAGTTTGCATGACACTGAGAAGAAAGAATCCCTGGTTTCACACCAGCAACAGTGGTTTAATTCTCCTCTTATGGTCTTAGGAGAAACCAGTACAGTATTCTTCACAAGCACATATTAGACTAATATTACATCTCTGTTTAGTACCATTCCTTGAAACTTAGTGAATTGGTAAGACACTTTATGCACAGGAAAGTTATTTTCTAGATTTTTCTTTTTTCTTCCTTTTTCTTCCTTTTTCTTCCTTTTTCAATAGCAGAATTTGAGCAGCCTGTGTTGCCATGCTTAGACTAACACCATTTCAGGGAATCTGCACTACCCATCCCGAAAGAAGCAGGCAGTTGTGAAGATGGATCAACTACAGATGAAGGGCTCTTCAACCTCATTGATCAAGCCATGCTCAGTAGTCCAGTTAACACCATTTATTACTTTTTAGATCCTTATCCTTCCATTTGCATCTTTACTTGCACAAATATTTTCAATTCTTCATCTTTGGGTACTATAGTTAAATTATATAAGAAGATAGTTTTTGGCTACTTTTTTGAAGTAGTTGCCAGTAAGGCTGCCTTTAACACTAGTAGACTGACTGTTGTTTGTGTTGGCCTTTATTTGACATTGGATACTGTCCGAACAGGATTACTGGACAGGGTGAAAAACAGGTGCAGGATTTTGGTTATCTGTATTTTCACGAACAAGATGTGATCCCAGACTTTTTCAAGGCAATATATTCAGTTGCAGAAGCACAGGGTATATAAGGCCTTTTTTTGATGCATGGTGGTGAGGTGGAGTCACAGAGACACTGCTTCCTTCTACACTGTATCCTCTTCAAGTTCCCCAGGAATCTCTGCATGTCTGAATGGATTTCAAGGCTCAGTAGAGAAATGAGAAACCTCAAAAGGAAACATCTTCTTAGATAACTTCATATAGTTCATCATTGTGCAAACCAGCCACAGTTAAGGGTCAGGGCTGTCTGCTAGACCTATAGCAGATGCTCTCTGTTAACCCCCCTCCCTTCCCAAAGAGGAAGAGAAAGGGAATAAGGGAGAGAGACTTAGCTATTAGAAAAGGAAACTAGAATGTGGGAAACCTTGGCTGGTCTGAGGGATCAGAATGCAAGTTTGATATCGACCTTGAGCAGATAACCATGTACCCTTGAAGAGGCCAGCAAGTCCTGAGAAGAGCTGAGTAAACAAGATTAAGGATCTACCAGAATGCAAGTAGAGAAAGCTTATCAAGTTTACAACAGAGAAAAAAGTCATCCAATCATGAACTGTTGGTCTTTGTTTGACCCAATCATATATGGATGCATATTCTTGGGAGAGATATAAAAAGACTTGTTAAAACAATGAAGAAGGCTTTTTGCTTTTTGCTCACAATTCAGTGTATGTCGTGTCTGTCTCAACAGTGACACTAGAACAACTTTAATGAAAATGAAAATAATAAAATGGAATATATACAAATATATACAAACCCAGTATCAAACCCAACATCCCTTTCACCCCCTATGACAATTATATCACTGTCACCACTGATGCTGTGGAACAAGCACTGGGGAGTTCCCAGACTGGGCCCAGCAGCAGACAGGAACTGTGTTTGGGAGCTGGATTATGGTACTGGATTCAGGAACACACAGACTGGGGTCAAAGGCAGAATGGACAGAGTTCTCCTTGAATGCCAGCCATGGAAGAAGAGAGGAAGAAGCAGGACAGAAGAGTTTGACCCTTGTGATTTCTCAGCTTTATACCACAGTATATTCAAACTGTGTATAGTACCATTAACTGTATGTTAACCACATATGAGAGAAGTAAAGGTGACAAGTAAAGTTGCTGTCCCTGTTTTACTTAGTCCTGTCACTTAATAATCCTTAGAACTGTAGAGATTCAAAGCCAGGTAGAAGATTACATCTTCCTTGTGAGTAAATACCATTATCATGTTATCAACAATGACATACTTAAGAAGGATTCTGAGTCACTTAAAAGCCAGAATACATTTTCATCTTTTCTTTTCTTGTTTTCTTTTTTTTTTTTTAACATTGAGGGACCTGTCTTCTTGGTTTACAGTATTAAAAGTTATGACTGGGATCAGAATCTAACCTCTGAGTGATGCAAGCAGAGTTACACAGTAAGTCAGTGGTAAAGCTGATTGCCAGTACTGACTTTGCTTCTGGCATTCATCTTGTACTTGCTGATATTCAACAACAAACCAGTTTCATTCCACAAGTCTCACTGTCTAGCTAGCAAAATGTCTAAGAACAGCACATAATCAGTACTTCTTTTTTAGCCCACAATGTACAATGAGTACTGGACACTGAAAATGAAATAATTGGTAATGAGATGCACCTTACAAGGACAATAGACATTTCCTTCAGATTTAACAAGCCACTTAGTAGCTACAGTAAACAAAAGCACAAGTGCAGCTGGCAAATGTGTGTTGTTGTATGGTTTATTACAATGAAAAGGAACAGTACACGCAGCTGCTTTGGGCTCAAGGCTTTGTCTGTTAAAGCCTTTGGTACCTCAACAAGTTCCCAGTGGCACCATGGTGAGTAGTGCAGTAGCCTACTTCTCTTCAGCATGCAAGGAAACCTTCCTGCCTTGTGCACCTGTGCTCTGAGCAAGACAAAGCAGGAACAGACTGAGAAAAAGAAAACCAAAAAAAACCCCCCAAAAACCAAAAACCAAAAAGAATGAACCTTCCCTCTTTCCCTGCAGGTTTTTGCTTGTACTCTTGACATTTACAGAGTAGTATGTTCTAGTATTTATTCTAAAATTAAAAAAGTTATCCTTCAAAAGAGTCTTGTCATTGCTTGACAGATGTATGCATTGCTGGTAGATAAGAAAATGTCTACAGAACTGGTTTGAAATACATCTTCGAAATATTTTAATAGCCTATTGATTTTTTTCCATATTAACCTGCCCTGAAAAGAGAGAGAGAAAAGTGTGGGGGCTGACTAGAGTCTGCTTTCTGTGCAGAATTTAGAAGTAATTCAATGCCTTCAAGTTTCTTGCATTTCAGTTACCCTTTAAGTGTGTCCTCCAAAGTTACTGTGATAGAAAGGTATCTGCATTTATACCCTATTTCAGCTTTTACACCATGGAAAGTATCTGATATATTTTCCTCTTTCTGCCAGCTGGCTTACATTTACATTTTCCATGTTTCTTGAAATATACCATCATGGATCTCTATTTTTCATTATGACAGAGGGAAGATGATCCCTCAAAGTCAGATTCTGCATTTGAGAAAAAGATGGCAATTGTCACACTTCCTCAATTCACCACATCTTTGGCATGGTGGCAGAGCAATTCTAAGCACAGACACACAAACATACATAATTTCCCAGTGCCTCATCAGCTGCATAACATATTGAATACAAATTAATGGTAAATGGCTATCAAAACTGGTTTATGGTTCCCCATGCTGCCATTGTTGTTCCTCTGTGCTTTTACTGGGTTTTCATGTCCAAATGTATTTTCACCCACATTTTGCCTCATTCCCTTTGCATGAATGGATAATGAAGGCATTTCTATTTTTGAATGTGGCAGCTCTTCTACACACTGACTCCTGTGTAAAAGTTCCATGGGAAAAGAGTGGCTGTGTAAGTCTTCTTTTCTTTTTTGGTCTTTTCTTTTCTTTTTGCCTTTTTTTTTTTTTTAATTACAATTCTATCTGTGCAATACATAACTATCTTATCCTACAGACAAAAAGTCTCTTATTTATGCAAAAGTAATGCACTGAGTTGATTAAGTTTTGCCCCAAATCTATTACCATGAATTATATTTAAATTCTCATCAATTCTTTCCCCCTCTTCAAGGTAACAGAGTAGAATCTATGAATACATAAAAGAAAGATATTAAAAGAGGTTAGTCAGCAATTTTTCAGAAAAAAAACCCCAACTCTCAGCTAGCCTTATTTTTTAAAGCCTTTCTCTGAAACCACTGTTTGTTAAAAGTGTTAAAAAAGTAGCTGAGCTAAATTTTATTTAATTCCGAGAACCACATAAATCTTCTTTCATTATAAAGTGTATCTCAAGTAGCAGACAGGTACAGTAAAAAAGAAAAAAAGGTTATTTGCTGTTACCCTTTAATATAATTCTCTTAGATATTTGAATTTATAATCAAATGTAATCTGACCCTTGACATTCTTACTGAAATTTATGACCTCCAGTGGACTGAATGTCAGTACAAAACACAGAGTTCCTTGGGTGCTGTACATGCATTGTCACTGTAAGGCTAGGCTCTGAGACAACACTTACCTGCAGTTTCACCAATAATAAAAATCCTTATTGTAAAACAGGTCAGACATTTGATGAGGCAAACATTATTGTATTTGGATTTTGATCAGGGTCTGGATCACATATTCACTAGTCACCAGCTTTTAAGCTATTGAACTCAGGAAATCTGCATGGAAGACAAGCAAAAAAAAAGTCAAGACATCTTAATTTCTGAAGAAATGCTTTACATAGAAGGAGAAGTTGTTTAATGCTGGAACTTCTGTCAAGAGAGAGAAAATATTTCTTGTAATCAAAGGAGCAATCAGAGAGATCTGTTTCATTCCAGTCAAGATTAATCCTGCCTGGACCCTGTCTGCAGAAAGGCAGATCAGTTGGGCAGTGTGTTAAGAAGCTTTGTTATTTCCTATGAAGAACAAAGGACCCTATGCAACTCCTTAACCTGCCATTTCTGAAGGTGTGATGGCTGTTCTCAAAACAGTGCTGAGTGCCAACAGGGTGAATTAGAGTTGCATTAAGAATAGAGGTAACTACTGTTCTTATTGAAAACAAGACCTCAAAGGTGACCCCCAGAAACACAATCATTCAAAGAGCAACTGGTTCAAACATCATAAAAAGCCAATGTACATTTTCAGTTGTGAAAAATTAACTTTTTAAGAAGCAGGAAAACAGCTTTGCTCAGGAACTGTTCTGGAAAAACTGCAACCAAAGAGATCTTCATTTACAACAACTGCTCAGGAAGGATCATATTTAAATTGCCCACACAGCAAATTTACAGTCCTGAAGCTATACAAAATTATTCAACCCTTTTTATCTTTAATACTTTATCTCAAAGGCTTGCCTATTCTATTTTGAAATTATTTTTGCAACTAAGAAGGAAAGAAGCTTGTTGGGCTGAATCAGTAACTCAGATGATTTCTGCATGTAAATGTTCAACGTATATTTTCCTGATGCGTGCTGCCTTAGCCATTTCCTGGAACTGTGTCTGGAAACAGCCCTTTTATTGCTCATTTCTCACTGCTAAAACTCAATGAAATTCAATTATCACAAAAACAGTCCGTAGGCTTCAATTTTGCGTGTCCTGTTACTTTTTAAATTTGGAGTGCCTCCCGATTGCTGTCACAGCTATTGCATTGTCTAAATCAATTACCATGGCATGCTCACTAAATTGAGAAATGTTGTTGTGAATGCATAAAAGATCTCAAGTATCAACATTCCAGATACAAATGGGGAGAAAATAAAAGGTAACGGAATTTTTCATCTGCTACAAAATTCTATTCTTTTGTCTGATTTCCTTTGAGGATTCACCAAGGGACAAATAATACTTCACCCTTCTGCCTGCATGTTTGTTTCACAACTTCTTAATCAGACAGAAGTACTACTAAAGCAGTGATTCAAAGAGAGAAGATTACAAGTGGAAATTTTATGGCTTTAGGCCTGTAAATTCTTTTGAAACTCAAACATTGTGATTTTTTTTTTTCCAAAGTATATTTGCAGAGAGATGTATTTAAGGCCGGATTGTGTCATGCATATTCAGGTATTTATGGAAAAGTAGAAACTAAAAGAGCTTTGCCATATGCTTAGGGACTGTTTCGAGTCTATTAGAGAGTTGGGCAAAAAACTCCATTCTTTCAATGCACCTTTATCTAAAGGTGGAGTAAAGTGTTTAATTTCACTGAGGACATTGCACTTCAGGCTAGTGGCTATGGAAATGCTCTCTGTTCCCCTGGATTTATCTGAACAAAGCCCAAAGAGGGCACAAACTGCCTGGCTAAACTCACAAACTATTGTTGCCATTTATCAGCTTTAAGAGCATGTAAAGTATTACAAGAAGAATCCCAGTGCATTTGAAACTAGAATTCAGTTTCCACAGTTACACACATGTATGACTGATTCAGTTACACAGCAAGTGGAAAATGTACGCAGATGTGAATAAAAGAATTTGTTAAAAACTTCAAAAGATGAGGACCTTGTATATCTTGGAGGGAAACACACTACGCTTCATCTGTATGTCACAGAGGAAAACAAACACAATACCTCATCTAAAAGTATAAATCTAGTGTAGATCAGAAGAACTGCACCTAAAGAGTACTCATTTCTCTCTAATGACTGTTAAAGATAACTGTTCAACTAACTCAGAAAAATATAAAGATGCAATGGCTATGCAGACTGGACAAAAAAAGAACAAACCAAAACAACAAAAGACACCCTTCACCAATAAACAAATAAACCAACAATGAATTACCTAATTGAAATCTTGTTAAATTGGAGTTAAATTGGAATTAAATTGAAACATCTCACAAGATTTCAAGATTATATGACTATATCCTTCGTGTTTGACTTCAAAATTTTCCTTCTTGATTTTGAGGTTTTATCATCAGATTTATTATATAGATTGCCATTGAATCTGTCCCCGTTAAAACTGAGTTCATACTGCACTTCTCTATAAGCAAATCCACAGCTCCATCTCTGAAGAGCATCAGGCTTCATACCCTCACATCTATAAATTCCTAACTAAGAGTTAACTAATGCTTTTCTTTAGAAAACTCCAGCTCCAATATGTTAGAGAAAGGGTTAGGGGGTGTAAGAGCATACAGTGTGTCATGCAGTAGCCTTTTGTCTTCTGTAAATTTGGTCATCTAGGTCCTCCAAAAAAAAAAAAAAGACAGTTCATCCTTACTGTGAGACATAAATGTCGAGTTGTAGTCTTTTAATTTTGAATAGAAGAAACTAACTGTGATATACTGCTTTGAGTAACCTTGGTTTCTGTAGATAAGAGGGACTAACTATGAGCTAAGCGGGAATACAGAGGAGTCTCCAGAGATAAGCCAGATCATGCCAGTTTTGCGGTTGCCATCTCAGCAGAGCCTTGCATTCTGAGCCAAAGGTAAAAATACTCTGCGAGGAAGACTGTGGGCCTTCCTCCAGAAGACCCCGGCCCACAACCACCAGACAGCAGTACGCAGGGATCAGTGGGAGGAGACTTATGATAATGTGTTCCCAGAAATAATTATAATAACCACACCTGGAATTAATTGTAATAACCCCTCCTTTGCCAATGAATACGTATGTCTCTCATTATAAATAATTGCTTGCTTTGAAGAATGGTGCGCAAGTTCAGAGTGATCCCCCTTGCACCCGGCACTGTAATAAACATGCCTACTTTATAACCTATCTCGGGTTGTAGAGTTTGATTCCGCACGTCACTGAGTATTATTTTACCAGTTTTGAAGTTCCATATCTCCTAGCGTCACTTACTTGAGCATGTTCCATTCCTGACATTTTCAGAGTTTATCAGGAATTTCAGTGCAGTTGCAACTGTGGACTGCTGCAGACAGGAACAGAAATAATTAATGTAAATAAGGGCAAAGACACCCCCTCCCTTATATTGTCACCAGCTGCCTTTAGGGCTGTTGGCTTATGAGGATCCTGCCTGATTTAAATTCAGAGAGCCATGAGTAGGACTTGAAGACCGCAGATAGAGACAGGTATTGTAGATTGAGGAAGTGAGAAAGGAAGCTGGGACTGTCAACTGAATTGGAGGGAAGAGTGGTCAAAAGAATAGAGATGTGGATACTGATTTGTGGATGTGAGTCTGAGACAGACTGACTGAGAAGTTGGAGTGGAAAGGTTGGAGTAGGAATCATAGAGAATGTGTGATGATGTGTGGAAATAAAAAACAAAACAAGAAACAGGTGGAAATAAGACAAGGTAAGACATGCTTTATGAAGGAAAGGAGACAAAATGGTTAGATGATGAGAAGGGTAATGTGAGGCCAAGGTGGACAAGTGACATTAGGAGTATCAGAGACATGGTGGATCAAAATGTAAGAAAATTGAAATGAAACTCTTGCTGACAAGACCATATTGCTCTGTTCACTATGTGAAACTTGCAATAATCAAGTTTCACCTTTCCTCGCATCAGAACTGTAAATATGTCCTTATTTTCTAATTATGGTCTAAGAAGTCTGCTATAATTCCCTGAATCTGAACAAATATGTCTGCAGTAGATTTAGTATTTCTAACTATGCTGGTTAAGAGTTGATATATGATCACACTTAGGACGTGGCACACACAAAATCTTAAAAAAAGTTTCTTTAGGTTGCAAAGTCAACTGCTTGGATTTTAGAAAACATCAGGGTTGAGTTTGCATGAAACTGAGTAACTCATTATTTTCAGTTGACAAGGCAGTCTTGACTTTATTACTAATGATTTATTCTACAAGGTTCCTGCATAATATAATGTGCTGAGTGGTTTTGCTTTGATATGGGTTAAGGTCATTCAAGAAAAGAGGATTGTTTTCTGTAGGTTCACTTCTTCAGAAGGTGAAATATTGGAATGTGGTAGTTTGTGAATTAGACAAATGGTAAGAGGAAAAGCAAGAACTTAGTCCCCAATTAAAGGAAATGAATTCTTCCAGGAAAACTGGACTCTATCCTTGATTCTGAGGGACAGAGTTCCTGCATAAGTCTGGAAAATTAACCTGAACCCAAATTAGTCCTAGGCCTTAATAACTATGATATTCTGAGCTTGAATACTCAATATTAGTTAACAGTTTTAAGACCTCTGCATTTGTCTTCCCTTTTGCTAAACTGTTGATAGCCTCAAATGTCATATGGCAGACATTAGAAAATCATTCACAGAATAATTCCCTGTCACAAACTATAATGGTAAGTGCCCTTGAAAAGACCAGAAGGAAAGTAGTCTTGTCTTAAGAAAAGCGTTTGAATCATAAGCAGTGAATAGTGTGGGTTGTAAAACAAACAATGGAGAGAAAATACAAAAATTATTGACCATTATTAAGCATCATTTGTTTCAGAGGACTGAAAAACATTGTATGAACAAACAATATTTGTTAAATATGAATTAACAATAAATGAAGGTCACACTGGAGTTTCTTAGCTTTTCCATGCTTGCAACCTCAGTAGTGTTCTTTTAGCTTTGATATGTGTTCTTTGGAAATTTGGTATTTTTAATTTTTAAAATATAGATTTTAAATTGCACTAAGCAATTTGGTTACATTTCCTATCCTTTTTTACTTTCTTTTGCAAAAATATCTTTTAATTTTTTAAAAGATAAAACAGACAACATATCTCTTCTGCTTCTTTATTTGTACCCAGATGATTCTTTTCTATATTGCATTGTGCTGTACAGTATAGAAACATACAGAACACATAAACTCTCGTTCTTAGACACCTTCTAGGAAAATGGGGAAAGTATCACATTTCTAATTCTCCTGTATTCCAGGCTTAAGAGAGTCTGTAGGCTTGTGTTACAATAGCCATGTCTCCAACCTTGGTAACCCTTATAGTGGGGACAGTTGGACAAAAGATAGCAGGAAATCTCAGGTAGGGAAGTTACATTTCCCTGCTACATCTCTGTAATGAGGCAAAAGATGTTTTGTTTCGGGTATAACCTGTCTGTTTGTGTTAGTGCAATTCTGGTACACTTGTAGGGTAAACAAAAAGCCCACTGATTTTAGATACAGGGAAGAATTCAGTGACTGCATAGATTTTTAGCAGCAGTTTCTAAAACCAGTGGTAAGCCCTGGGGTTGAGAATGAACTCTAAGCTATTTCTGTGAGTACTTGTACATAACCTTAGCGGGTGTTCATGTAATGCCTTGTGTAATCAACTGTGAAGAAGTCTCAAGTTCTGTCTTCTAGTCCTAGCTTTACAGAGGTTCAGGTCTGGAGCAGTGTGTGTAAACCTCAGCAATCACACAGGGTGACAGATTTTCCCTGAGAGGCAGGTGGTGTAATGAGCATCACTATTCTATCATTGCTCAGAGGGTCAAAGGGACAGATATTCACCAAAAAGTGTTCACTGTAGAACTTGTAGAGTTTAAAAAGATAACCCTGTTTTTTTGAGAAGTTAAATGTGTAAAGTTTATAAGCACAACTTATTAAAACTTTATTTCAATACCCATCTTTCTACCAGCTTTCAGTCTAAGGAAGACTAAAAGGTGGTACTTTCTGCTACCTTCCATTCTCTCTTCTCTGTTACCCAAGCGCTGCGTATGCTCCACATCCCCTGGTAGAGATAGAGCTGTAACACTGCAAGCCCCTTATTGTGTGTAGCCCTGGTTCGTATCAGTTGCGAATCATTTTCACAAAGTCACAAGGAAAAGGACAAAGCTTATAGTGATGGATGGGAAGATTGTGAAGAAACAGAATTCCTTTAATGAACTGCGAGTCTTTATAGGCCAGTTTTTCAAATAGGCTTGTGCACTGTTGCATGTACTAGTTGGAACATGTGGCCTAATTAATTTTCTCTGTGTCTGTTAGTGACTGCTTGTAATTAGTGAGACAGGCACTGACCTCACTACAACCTCCTTTCAGGTAGTTGTAGAGAGCAAAAAGGTCTCATGTCAGCATCCTTTTCTTTAGACTAAACAACCCCAGTTTCCTCATCCACTCTTCATAAGACTTGTGCTCTAGGTCCTTCATCAGCTTAGTTGCCTTTCTCTGGACCTCAATATCTTTCTTGTAGTGAGGGATCCAAAACTGTACACAGTACTCAAGGTGTGGTCTCACCAGGGCTAAGTACAGGGGGATGATTACCTCCTAATCATGCTGGTTATACTATTTCTGATAGAAGCCAGGATGCTGTTGGTCTTGGCACACTTGGCACACTGCTGTTTCATATTTAGCCAATCAATACTCCCATAATTGGATCACTATGCACAAATATGGTAACTGGAATTCATGTCATATGTTTGTTTTGATAAATGTAGTAAATGCGGTGGCAGACTTGGAAAGCAAAGATTGTTGAGTGCTCAAAGAGAACATCTTATTTTGAGAGGACATTTCATATTTCTTTAAAACATTATGAGCATTTAAAGATGAGAGATTACTACTGTAAAATGATTTGATGTTTGACAGCACTCTAAGGGAAGATATCTTTTATGAGGACTTGTGTCTTTTCAGTGATTTTACATCTTTGGTTGCTGTAATTTAAATAGTAAAGTAGATATATGGGGAAAGGATGACGTTAGTATTGACAAGGGTCTGCACTAAGGCAGAAGCTGTAGAAAAACCTGTCTCTATAGAAAAACCTGTCTCTAATCCACATCATATCAGCATTCAGTCCTAAGTAACAATGTGAGTACAGCATTTTCTTAGCATCTGCACATGGACAAGAGTTTGTGACCTTTCTTTCCAGACACAGATCTAGCTTCTATTATCCCTGCTTGAGATTATATATTTTTTTATTTTCTCCATATTTTCAAAGACTAAAACTCTACCCTGTAAATAGTACAGTTACAGTCATTTCTTTGCTAGCAGGTGCAAGAAACACTGGGTCATTATTCTGAACATATCCCCTTGCACCTGCTTTGGGGCATACTGCAGCTCTGGCTGCTGTGCTAAGGATATGGCACAAACTAACCTATAGGTTCCTTTCTCAGTTTATATGCCTTAATGAGAATGTACAGGTATAAAAAATGAATCTCACCACAAATGCACTACATCTGGACAGTTAAGATACACTTAAATATTCAGCAAATAATTGCTGTCAGAAAAATCTGCTTCTGCTATGTCATTATATATCTACAGTTTTACTTACAGGGCAAGACAAAGGGAAAAAAATGTAGCAGTTTCATATATTTTTGAAAACTTTGTAAACAACCCCTAGAATGACCACATGTATCCAGCAGATTAATAATAAAGTCACTTATTTCAATTAGCATGACTATTTCTTCTATAGTCTATGAAATTGACTGCTGTATATTATGCAGAGAGGTCCTGCCTTTAAGAGTTTCCAGTGTTTATGGGCAGCTACAGTAACTGAAATGTAAATTACATAATGATCAATAGCAGGGTTTTGGAGAGCCCTAGGCAAAAGAGCTCCTACCAGATGAGTTAACTTCTAGCATTTACACTCATGTGGCAGCTTGAGGAAAGTCTAGTCCTTTTATCTGGCACACTGGAGGGCAGCTGAAAGGAATCAGACTTCCTTTGTACAACGATAAGTGCCCTGTTGTGCAAACCCAATGAGCTGAAAGGAAGAGATCGAGGAAGGGCTAAGAAGCACTGCAGAGAGGCTCCATTGTTAACTACTTGTCCATCCAGCATTTTCAAAGGGCATCTAGGTAGGAGAATAATATACACTACTCAGACTTGAGGATTACATCACCCCACACTGCTTTCCTTTGTGTCTCAGCTGCATTTCTCACCTTCATGGCAATTCATATCCTATTAGAAGGTGTGTTTTGAATGTTATTCCCCTCAGCCAGTGAGTCTTTGCCTTGCTACTTGTTGGACAGCTTCAAGATGCAAATGTCAGTACTCAAAATGGCATTTTTTTCTAGTAAATTGTCCTGTGCAAGGTGTTCTCATGCATCTAAATTACATATGCTTCTAAGGTACTATTCAAAGGGATTAATTTTATGAATGGAGGATAATGGCATTTAACTTGTGTGTTATCCCAAGGGTCTCTAATGTAACAAGGAAACTGCTGATTGATGTAACTTGTCCTGAAGCAAAACAACTCAGTTATCTAGGTGTATTCTAGAGATCAGTAAAATCATAAGAGATCCTAAAGTTGCATATTTTGGCTTCAGTTCACTAGCAGTAAGCTTTTTCATTTTCTGGCATGGTAAGTGAATAATAAAAAAAATCTATTTGACTTTATTTATAGCATACTTTTCTTGAAACTTACAGTAGATAAATGTCTCTTGTAGTTTACGTATTGTCTAGTGAAAACATATATTTATTTAGTCAAAAGGTCTAGCCTCCTTCCTCTAGCTGTCTACTACAGGTAATAATCAGTAAGAATGCTAAATTATCCATGTTTTTTTCTACAACAGGGTCATACAAAAGAGCTAGGTTAAGTATAAATTAAAAATTCTGAATAAAAAGTAGGTATATATGTTGCTTTTGGACCATTTGGAAGAAGCAATTGAAGAGATGCATGTCTCTCATTCCTGATGAGAAGATGTAAAAATTTGTCTTTGTGATCAGTCCTGTGCTATCATCTGTCTATTTCCATACCATCTAACACAGCAGTCTTCTGATGGCTGTTTTCTCCATGGTGTCAGGTACTGAGACACTCAATTTCTCACCTTGTATTTGTAAAAAGAAGATGAAATCGTTTTCTGAGCACAGTTCTCTCTTTGAATTGTCTACTCCACACTCTACAGATATATGCTTCAGTATGTGCTTCTCCCTCACTGTCCTCCTCCCTGAAGATAATAAAAACTGAGTATTTTCTTCCAAATTCCACAAGGGAAGAGCTTCAACAGAAGTATTCTGCAAGATCTCATTCATGGTCGGAGAAAGATTAAGTAACCAATATATCCTTTGCATTCTTAGCATATTGTTATGGCAGAGATTCCTGTATGTCCTATTCTGCTTTTTGGATTCTCTTGTTTCAGCCAAAGGCTCCAGAAAGTACTTGTGAAGCTAATGAAAGGAAAGGCAGAGGGACATGTGCTAAAGCGTAGCAATGCTCTATTCTACAATTCTTAGTAGACTGCCCTGTAGCACTAAGGAAGATAAGCAAGGATTGAAATATCAATTGATAGGAAAGTCAACTATGATGGTAATGGGTCATCACAGTTTCAGCTTGGAAATCATAGAATAATTTAGTTTGGAAAAGATTTTAAAGATCATCGAGTCCAACCATTAACCCAGCACTGCGAAGTCCACTGCAAGTCCAATCTAAGCCTCCCCTGGTGCAACCTGAGGCCACTTCCTCTTGTCCTATTTCATGTTCCTTGGGAGAAGAGACTGAATCCCACATCACTACAACCTCCTTTCAGGTAGTTGTAGGGAGTGATGTCTCCCCTGAACCTCCTTTTCTCCAGGCTAAACAACCCCAGTTCCCTCAGCCACTTCTCATAAGACTTGTTCTCTAGATGCTTCACTGGCTTCATTGCCCTTCTTTAGACACACTCCAGCACATGACAGTATAAAGAATGGTCAATAACAGACAGTGAAATTTCTATTCTCTGCTTAAGAAAATTGCAACCAGCAGTTGTACAATGGTTAGATGACTTCTGAAAAGCAAAGAATAATATGACTTTTTTTTTTTTGGTATATAGCATCTAGTCTTTGACTGTTAGGCTAGTCAGTACTTATCTGCCTCTACTAAAATTGTGTTTGCATTGGTTTCTGTTTATCCTTTCCTAGAGTCACTAGTATCAATGAGCTGGCATGCTACTCAAACTGCCTCCATACCTAAACTGACAACTCCTTTGGAGTACCTTGCTAAATCTTTAAACTATAATTGACAGCTCCTCTTGCTGTAAGATATCTCTAGTTACTAAACTTTGTGTGTTTCCTTGATCCACCTGTTCATCAGAACTGACTCCCAACAGCCAATAAACCATGGAAACTAGAAAAAAACCCCTAAAGATTACATATTCTTCCTGCTGACAGGAGACAGACTCAGTTACATTGCAGCTGCAGTCTGATCCTAGTGTTGCAACAAACAAACTCTTTTCTTCTTTTAAAAAATCTTAGAGGGGTGAACAAATAGTTTTGCTATCAACTAAGTAACAATTCTCAATGAAAAACAATCTAATAAGTTTAATCTTTTATCTTTCTGTATGAATTTCTGGGTAAATTAAAAGTGGAAATATATAAAAGTGGAAACTATTTGTAAATACAATTCAGTAAATTTTGTTTGACAATGAATATTTACAACTCAGCTATAGCACTTAATAGTGAATGGTAGATCACCAAAATAACAGCCTGCCACTATAGCACCTTGATTAAATAGGCATGCAAATCTTTCTTTTTCAATTATCTTGCTTAATTTTAATTATTTTTTTTTTCTACATATTTATGGAAGTAAAGCCTGGTGAATTAAATGTTAGTAAAAAATAATCAGAGAAAGAAACATAAGACTGAAAGAAGTTAGTTAATAACAAAATCAAATTATTTTCTATTTTTTGTTCCTCCATTGACTTCTGTAAATCCAGGTACTTGCAGACGTTGTGCACACAGCAGGGACAATAGAGTTATGGACAGATACAGTTGCTACTGTAACTGAAGTTTATACCTTAGGACCTGGAAGTCTTCAAACTAGTGACAAGTGCATGCTAATGTACTAAATGCTACTAAGGTATTGCTACATTTTCCCCCATTTGTTAACTCCCTTTTGTTAGGTAGAGATCACAGACTCACAGAATCACACAGAATCACATAATGTTAGGGGTTGGAAGGGACCTCAAGAGATCATCTAGTCCAACCCCCCTGCCAGAGCAGGATCATCACACAGGTCACACAGGAATGCGTCCAGGCAGTTTTTGAAAGTCTCCAGAGAAGGAGACTCCATAACCTCTCTGTGCAGCCTGTTCCAGTGCTGTGTCACCCTCACAGTGAAGGAGTTTTTCCTAATGTTTTTGTGGAAACTTCTATGTTCTAGTTTACATCCATTGCCCCTTGTCCTATTACTGGACATCACTCAAAAGAGCCTGGCTCCGTCCTCCTGACACTCACCCTTTATATATTTATAAACATTAATGAGGTCACCCCTCAGTCTC
>JAAGNO010016454.1:65172-80619 GCA_033439905.1 Ceryle rudis | reverse complement strand
GTAAATATAAATATATATATGAAATGTTGCAAACAGAACAATACGATTAGATTACAGTAGAGAAGGGAGAACTTTGTCAAAAATAAAGCACGCAAAAACTTTCTTCTTATAGAAAGTTGGTCACTGGAAATATAGTAAGGTAGAAAATACCAGTCAATCTGTATGTTTGAAATTATTCTCCATTGTCCTAAAATATAACTCAAACATTTAAGAATTTTAGCATTGCCTTCGGTTAATAAGTGATAGTTACTGTAATAAATAACAGTTGTTATTATTATTAACAGTTAGATGCTACCTGCTATTTAATAGTAATATCTGTAGTGCTGGATGTTTTTCAATCTCTAGAATAAAAAAATACGAATGCTTTAGTGGGACATGATAAGAAAAACCAGCATTTGCTGTTAGAGACTTCAACAGTGAGGGAGACACTTTTGAAGATAAAGTAACCAGATCCTCTGGAGGCAATCAGTTGTCCATCTTGGAAGATGTGAAGATGTTGTAAGCTCAGCAGGAAGAACATAAAAGACCAAATGGTTAATTTCCACTGTTGCTGGTCAGGTGTGATGTAATGCTTGCCAGAGGCAAGACTGTTAGCACACTTTGAACACACTGTGAACTTTCCTTCACACCATTTCCATTGTAGTTGTGCAAACACTGAACACAGTTTACCAGAGCCACAATCTGCCTTTGTGATAAATTTAATCCATTGATTTTCTCTCCCTGAGACTGAGACCAATATGGGAAAAACTTATGCTTATTTACTCATATTATTCCTGATTCCTTTCATATCTCACACGTCTCAAGAGCTTCCTGTAACTCTTAACCGTGATAATCATGTTGATCAGTTCAGTACCTCTTTTATACGACTGCTAATCTATAAAATCATAAAGAAGCCAGTATCACCAGTCTCTATCCAATCTTCTATTCCTATACATTTTTAATTACATTTCCCCTGCCAAATAGGATGAAATTTTCAAATTACTATAGAGTTTACAGAAGTAACTTTACCTGCAGAACAAGCATATTTTTTTCTGATAATTTAGGTCTGCAAATGTCAGTCTCATTGGCATAACAGTATCTTGCCACAAAGTGTTACAAAAACTCTCTATATAAGTAAAAAAACCCTGCAAAAACATAAAACCTCTCTATATACAAACCAGTATATATATATATGATTGTCAGATACTAGCGATAACTAGGGGAAAAGAGTTTTGTTATTCTACGATGATATTTAGAGTATGGAATAGTAAACAGCACAGATGCTGTAGAAAGAATCATGCAGAGAAAAAAAAAAAGCAACTGGTTTTGAGCTCTCTTGTTCCAAATATTTCATATTCTCATTGTTGGTTTGGGGTTTGTTTGTTGTTTTGGGGTTTGATTTTTACTGGTCTAAGAACTGTCTATGATCTGACATGCTCCACAGTGAGCATGTATGAGAAGTTTTGTGATACAGCAAAAGCAATTTAGCTACTTTTCACTATGTTGGAGCGATGTAACTAGGCAACCCAACTTTTTTTCTCTGCTGTTTTGTTCACATGGCACAAAGCTCCTACAAGAAGCTTTACACTCCATATGAGTTTTCCAAAACTGTGAGGATCTTCAGGATGAAGACCAAGATCTTTTTGCAGTTTCTACAGCAGAACTCACTTGCTGAATGAAGCATGGCACATTACTAGATACCACTCTTTTCTTTGAACACAAAAAGGTTGGCAACCAGAGTTGTAAAAAAAAAGAGCAAAACATTGCTCCCATGTGATCCATGACTACTCTCAAAGACTAATATGAATGACTCAGTAACTCCATGTAACATATTGATCACTTGAGCTACACCTATTATTAGTTCTTAATTTTTTTAACTACGTAAACTTTTAACCAAGATAGGGAAGGGTTTTTTATTAATCAGGTAGAATAACAGATAACCAATAGCAAGAATGAAAATGCAAATTTAGGCAAGCAATCTACCATGGACTAGGACCGTTGTCTGTCACAGGAGTTTTGTGTAATGAAGTTCCATTATTCTGCACCAGAACAACACTACAGCACAAGACTAAATAAACTATAATGGTTATTGTTATACACGTAGGACAAAATACATTTTCTGTTTGGTGAGATAACTAATAAAGCTGTGTTTGAAGAAAAACATCATTACGTATTCATCACATTTTCTGAAAAGTTAAGAGTCAGAATCATAATCTCTATCCAAAAAGGATTACATTCACAATCTAATGCCCGAACTAATTCAGGCTGGGAGTTTTTCACTTCACAACAAGACAACGAGTATCATCATGTTTCCTGTTGGTTTTGAGATATGTTACAAGAAAGACTAAAAAAAAAACCCCAAACCCAAAAAAACAAACCAAACCAAACAACCAAACAAAACAAACCAAACAAAAAAAAACACCAAACAAACAAACAAAAAACCCAACAAAAAAAAACAAACAACCAAAAAAAAAAAAACAAAACAAAAAAAAAAAACCAAAAAACAAAAAAACCCAAACATAACTAAGACTAAAAAAGCTGTAGATAAATTGTTTGGAAAACAAACAAAACCCCTACCTAGTCATGATGAGCAAGGTTGTGCATACACATTTCAGCTTGCATAAATTTTCCAAGAAACAATTGAAGTAAACATTGATGTACAAAGTGCTCCATGGTTTTGAAATGTATAGCCTCACATCAAACATAGCCTGATGTATATTTAAGAGGTCTTTTGAATGCCTTTGAAGGGAGGTACCTTATATATGTGGACTACTCTGTAGAATTTCAAGGATGACCATCATTTCAGGTGTAGAATGATGTCTAAAAGCTATCTTGCAAGCATATTTCTGTGTACTGATGTCATAGTATATCCATACATTTTCAGAAAAAGATTTAGATCTTCTCATTTTTTTCTAGAAAAAAAAATCACCCAGACACAAAAAAAACCTAAATCAACAACAAAACAAGAAGAAAAACAAATAAAACATTACTCCAAAAGTATACCAACATATTGCAGATAAATACATTTTTTCATTCACCAGCTTGTAGATTTCAAGTCTTTTTAAGCTCTCTGTTCTGTTTTTTTTCCTCTAATTAGAGAACATTTCAGATTTTGGAGATGGAGGAAAAATATTCAATGATTTATTAGATCTAGAAATACAGATTTTTAAATTTTATGTATTTGCATTGTACTACAATAATGCAAAAGCTATTTAGACCGACAAAAATTGCTTTCAGTAAGTCACCAGTGGAAATATCTGTTCAAAGAACAATCACAGGCAACATTTTGAGGAGGCAGGTGAGCCCTTCTGAAAGAACCATGAGGTTCTCACCCATCAGGTAAACCTTCTAGAAAACTTGATACTCTACTAGAGACTCAGAGCGATGGCTTGTAGTGCTACCAACCATCACACTCCAGAGTGCACTGAGGTCATCTTCCTTCCCTGTGCCAAAGGAGAAGGCACATCAACCATTTCAGTTATTACATTCCAAAGCAGTCAACGCTGTTTGAGATCAAGAACCTCTTTATAATAATTTTGGAAGCTATGTGGGCTGTCTGCAGTTGGCAGTTATCATTAGATAAGATGGCCTTACAGACAGTGGAAACCATAACATGAAGACTTGTCCTGAACACATGGTCTTCGGTGGATGTCCAACAGCATAAAGTAAACAGATGATATTCAGTTGGTTACCCCCTCCTTCCCTGAATGTGACATTTTAGAGCTGTGTGTAGTGAAGAAAAACCTTTGAAGTCCAATGTACCTGGTTTTCTAATAGTATGTGATATTTGAAGACATTTAAAAATGTTAATTAAATCTTAATGTCTGCTATTTTTTAAAAAGTCAATACAACTATCAACGCAGGCAATGTTAGCAAGCCAAAGACCAATTGCTATAATCTAGTCCTTGAATATTACATGACAACACAGTGTGGTTATAGGAAGGAATACAAGCTTTGGGCAAATAGTTTCTTTAATAATTTAAAGATTTTTCAAACTATTATATCCATGTGGTACCTCTGAGTATAAAAATTAAAAATGTAAGATAATGAAAACATGCTTTACTTCTAATGTTATTTTTCAGACTGAATCTCTCTTTTGAACAAACCCATTCAAACCAAAAAAAAATTATCAAGGGTGGTTTCTTTGTCAAATTATTACTTCCCCCAAGACTTATTTAATTATGTAATAATGTGCTTAATAACAAGAACTGGGTTTTAATGAAAATCTTGTCAGAAAAAAAGGCTTTAAGGGTGATCTTTGAGTTCTTTTTAATACCAAATATAGATATAGCATGTAATGCAGTTGTACTTTGTAGCCCTTAGCAAAGGAATCTTTTACTACACTGCTTTGCATTTTCTTTCCATAAAATAATTTTGCATTCGAAAGATTCACACTGCTGTGCTTGTAAGAATTGTCTTATGCAGCTAAAGAATAAAGCCAGTGCCGTCTTACACATAATCAAGAAGTTCCAAATGCGTTTCATTTGTTACCTCTCACTGTATCCAATACCTTCTCCCCCTTTCCCACACACGAGTCACAGTTGTTTTCCGTAGAGTGTAAGAATCTCTGTTGCTACATAAGCGTTAGCAGAAAAACCCTTAGAAAAACGCCCTTTGAAGGTATTATTGTATTAAGTGGCTTAGGTGTTTGGATTCTATGGTAATGGAACGGGCTAAGAAACAGAATAGAATAGGGGAGAATACTTAATGCATTTTATGAACCAGGGCGTGGGGAAGACCTGGAGGGGAAGGCTGACAATTTACTCCAGTTGCGATTGTAAAAGCTGCACAAGAAGAACCTTTCCAGACCACAACATTGCTGGAAAATCAAGCAGCTGGTTCAAGTTAGGGCTTGGTGGAACACAAAGGGACACAGAATCAGTGTCACTTTCCATCATGCTCTGAAACTGGACATAAGGAGAGATGAGCTGGAGGGCGTGACATTGGATGATCCAGAGTTAAGCTCCCCAGCTTATGCAGATGGCTTCTCACAACTGGCTAGACAAGCTTGAATGAATGATGATACTATCTGGTACCTTACAAATTTGGTGTACTCAACTTGGATTTACAAAAACTGCCATGAAGACCTCTGTCTTGTAACTGAGCAAAGGGACAATATGTAAGTATTGAAAAGCAATAGTGGTGGAAATAGAGGAAAACAAGTCCATTTTCACAAGTGTTTAGGAAGCTTGATCAGCATTGACAGTTCCATCAGGAATGAGATAAAAAAGGAGATAAGCCTCAGGCACAGGCACGCACAAAAAAAACCAAACAACCCAACAAAGTAATGGACTGATAAAAGCATTATGTTTAGTACAACTTTCTGAAACCTTAACAAATTTAGTAAAAGCCAAATATATCTATAAGCTCTTCTGTTCTGCCCCTTTCTGCTTTCCACATTCATAATTCTGTAATGCTAAGCATGATTTAAAAAGTAGAAAATCTCTCAAAACAGGGAAAAAACAGGTAACATGCATAACATTTTGTCTGTGGTCCTGTTTTCTAGTCCTTCTCACGTTGTTAAAAACAAAGAAAAGAACCCCACCCAAAACAACTGAGACTTGTATGTGCTGATACCAGCAGCACAGTTAAAAGCCTAGAAAATTTACATATGGATTACTTCTCATACAGATACTTACTGCTAAGTGTGGATGGAAGATAACATAACTTCATGACAACAACTCTGTAGACTGAAGGCTTTTAGTAAAAACACTTATCCTCCCTGACAAAGAATTCTCTAATGGGAAGAGTAAATCCAATGTCCACATTTCAACTGCATTTGTACACATCCCTTAAAGCCGGAAGGTTAAAACAAAGTTTACTGAAAATGACCAGAGTTTTCAATGTACCTCTAAGTTCCTTGCATTTATATGAATGAAAGTATGGGTTCTGGCTTTTCCTCTCCCTCTAATTCTTTTCAATTTCTGTTCCTCAGTTGTCACCTTCATTCTATCCTGATTCCCAGCCTCAAGACACTTATGTTCTAGGTCTTTATACTATTTGAGATAGCAAATCAGTGACAGTGTTGACTGTTTACTTGTCAACAACAATCTCGATGTAAGCTGACAGACATCTTTCAAAAGACAGGTGCCTCAAAAAAACCTGTCACAAGAGGCCTTTGACAAGGAGCGTGGTTGAGATCTGCAGTATTTTCATATTGTGTTCACATTATTTTCTTAATATTTCATTGGCAGGAAATTGGTATGTTCATACTAAGCAACTTCACCTACATAAGACAGGAATCCAAGTAGGTAGCCTGAAGGAGTATTACTGAAAGCTACAATTGCATTGAAATAGACTATATATTCTTCTCTTTCCCAATCTCCATGACGATTCCAAGGGGATGCATATATAAAAGTCCTCTATACTTCAAAAGTACCATATGCCAATGTTTTTCAGATATTTAATCTCAGTTTATTTTGAAAACGTGAAATGTGGACATTTAAAGTATAGTTATATGAAAAAAATAGAATATAAATGTCTTTTTTTAATAGAAAAATCTATAGAACTCTTGTGTTGAATAGTTCCATTATACCAGTGCATGATTTCTATAGATTTTCTCTGCTGGTCTTCATTCCTTGATGTAAAATCCCCACCAGTAGATAACTTAAATGCCACACAGTATCTGATTTGAAATGTTATCAGTAAGCACAGTGCAGCCAATGCTGAATTATTGCATCTTTACTATCAAGATACCAGATGATACTATCATTCACTGTGCACTCAAAATTATTCAGACCAGTTGAATGTTGTATTTCCCATCTGCAATATGCTCCTTGTGATTGTACTACCATTTCAGTATTTATTTGTCCTATCTCTACCCATCCTGGCATATTACATTAAAAATCACAATTGCTGTGTATCAGTCCTACGTCCTCCTCTGACATCCTGAAACATACCACCAAAAGAAATCAGAATTGTCTGCTGAATAAATAATTCATGTATGCGTTCTGAAGACTTTGTATCAAACTAGAAAGATGAAGGGAATTAGACTCCTTCTTTGTCCCAATACCAAAATGCACATTGTTGTGCAAATGGTGTCTGATATAAGGACAAAATCTCAAAAATACTTAAACAAAACGTCATTTACAGTGTATATAAGCTGTTTTTAAAGGAGCATCAGTACTCCACATTCTTCAACTCTGTAAAGCCTGTAATCATAAAAGCCACATGCAACATAAACCTAATTTGTTGTATACTTAGCACTTAGTAGAGTTTTTATCTAGGAATTTCCTGTAGTTTACATAGTTACACTGAAAATATTCCTAAGGAAATTTTTATATGTTTATAAAGATTTGAGAACAATAAGAGGTAGAATTTTGTAGTATTACTTAAGGAATTCCAGAATGACAAAATCAAAAATAGTTAGACTTCTAAAAATCACAGGAATTATAAAGTGAAAATATATCAAATCAAGCAGCTAAAAATCAAACTTATATCAAAGTAATCTCCCCACAGTTTGTCTTCCTGCCTATAGTTTGGCACAGCCATTCTGATCCATTAGTCAGTTTCCTCTACATCTCAGTTACCTCTAGTCCACTGTATACAAGGTTCAGTCCTACTCTACACTTCTTGAATTTCACTTTTCACAAAAACAGTTTTCCACCAGTTTATCTCATTACCATATTCAATACTACATCCATTGTAGTCATGGCATGTAACTACTTAAAGCCAGAACTACATAACTGCTGAGAGAAGGCCCAGTCGAAACATTTGTCTTAAAACAAAAAAAAAAATTAATAGACAGTGTTAATCCTAAAAATGCTCTATATTTGCATATAATTATATATCCAATATGTAAAATAAATGAATGTATAGATATCAAGATATTCCTAGAAAATAAGGATTTATCTGGAAGTAAGTAGCAGCTGTTTTAACAAATAATGATGAAAAGACAAAGAATTGAAAACCAATTTCCATGGCATAGCCTGTCCACCTGTAATGCCTCACATTTTCACTGAATTTAGAACTACTGCCAGTTCATCCCTCAGTAAAAGAAGCAAAAAGCAATCATGACAGACTCTATACTGATAAATTTCATTCCATACCAAACCACAATACCAAACTATCATATTACATGCCAACATCCACTAACATAAATGATGTCATTACATTACATTGTTCTACATGTACCTAATAAATTACCACATGCTTCTTTTAAAAATTGAAAAGCTATGAAGGTGCTATCACCTATTTAGAGCAAAAGATTTGCTCCAGCCTTGAAAATCCAGCACCTTGGAGCACAGTAATTGTATAATAGGGATGCTGTATCCTACCAGGATTGATAACATCAGAGGTAATGTAAAATACATGAGCACATTGGGCTGGGTTGTATGCATTGTTACATAAAAGAGTTTTCACTCAAGAAATACTTGAGTCTTGATTCATAAATAGTTTTTCTAGATGCCTGATTATTGATATATCAAAGTCTTCAGCTTAAATATATACCTCAGTTAACAAAGTATATAAAATAGCACCAACCAAATACTTCTGATTAACCTCTTAATCAGTTAAGTATGTGAGATTGTCAAAGAGAAGCATCTGAAAATTCAACTATTGATGTATTCTAGTTGCTTTTTAAATAACTCAGAGTCAAAAGCTTAAATAAAATAATTAGACTGTAAGAATGAAAAACAAGCCTTAAAAAAAAAAGGGGGGAGGGGGTTAAGTCAGCAAAGTGCACTGAAAAGGTAAACCTTTTATCTGGTTAGTTAACAAAACAATCATCAGGAAGTTACTACATGCAACAAGCCATTTTGAAAAATAGTGCTGTAAAATGATATATGTTGATCCATAAGCAAGGTATGCAATCAAATCATAAATATGTAAGAAACACAAGCTACTTAAGTAGAAAGTTCTGTCACAGAAAAGAAAAAAAGCTCCCTTAGTTAAAAGCATGTTTACCTACAATAAGTTTCCTTTAAACTGGTATCTGGTATCTCTTTCTACATTTTCAAAATTTCACCAGCAAGAAAAATGGTAAAAATAGGTTTCATTATGAAAACACATAAAAATACGAGAAAAATTAAGTGTGTACTCCAACCTGATTTTTTTCTGATGTTCTTTCTTAGGCTGTCCTGAATGAAATTGCTGTCTGGTCTTTCAAACTCAAGGGAAGTAAAAAGGTTGGATACCAACCTGAACAGACCTCTTTAAAGCCACTCAGTGTGCTCAGGTCTCACTGATAAGCTGTAATCAAAGTGATCTGAAATGACTGTGCATTTCATTCTTAACCTTCAGAAAAGGAAATATTTTTAAATAAATAAATAAATAAATAAGGCAGCACAACTCAGCAACTTGGAGATGTGCCCTTTTTACAAGGTTAACTTGCAGGAAAGCTGAATGCATGCTCATTAAATGTAAAAACTAGAATTTAGCAGACAAACACAAAAACTTGTTCTAAAGTGGTCTTACATTTCATTTCTGCATGCTTGAACTGACTAGAAAGTCAATATTTGCATAGCTGTGAACCACACAAAGTATGTACTTGCCCAGACACACAAATAAGGAACATGAGGAGAACAGTAAAATAATTGGGCCTACAACAATAAACAAAAAACTGGGCTTCCTTGCTTTTATTGATCATGTCCTTATTAGGCAAGACTTTTCTTCAAAAAATGGTTACTTTTCAATATAAAGAAATAAGTAACACTACTCCTATTTAGTTGCTTTCTAGTTTCAAACTTATTAATAGTTCATCAGCTACAAATAGCATTAATTACTGATATTTTTACCTTGAATGTAGAAATTTTAAACTTTTCCTCTGTGCTTACTATTAGACACAAATTCCTTTGAAATTACATGTTATATAACCAGAAGGTTATTTGTTACTGCATACTGTTATATCATTCCACGTTTGCTCAAAAAAGTAACTTGTGTGCATTATTTCCCAAGAACACTGCTGTTAAATCACTGTGAAACAAAGGCATTCAGATATTCATTAAGAATGTTAATGAAGTATTACTTCATGTTTTGAGTGACACTTTTGCCATAACTTGACAAAAATTAGACACCTGGTTTGATACCTGATAAAACAGTTTGAATCCAGGCCTCCTGTGATCTGAAATCATGTCCTGTTAACATTGACACTCATTTTGCAACTACAGTTTATGATTCCACTATATAATATTCCACAACATACCAAGAGCCTGGGCTACTATCCCTGGATATCATCTGCTTGCTACTTGCCTTTAGGAAAGATGACCCCCATTCCACGGAATAGCTTTAACTCTGCTGTTGGTAGCAAGTAGTGGTGGCTGACAATACCTTCAGGATACAGAAACACCTTTTCTGACCAGCGGTTTTTGAGATTAAAATTTTTAAATTACATTCATGAGAGCACAATGATGACAGAAAACTTTCCTTAGACAGTTTTGTCTAAAAGAATGTAAATGACGTTGCAAGGATTAGTCAGTGCAATATTGAAACTAAACCTTTTGTGCTGTTATCTTTATCATTAAGAACATTGCTCTACAATTTCTTATACTAAAAATAGTTGTTTGGTATCAGTAAGAATTCACTGTCTTTGAAAATTGATTATCTATCCATTTTCAACATGCTTTTACTGTAAATTTTGTGGAGGCCTATCTCTGCAGTGAAAGAGAGTAGTCATGATGTCCTGCAGATGATACACTATCTAAAATAGCTGAAGCAGCTGAAATAGCTGCTTAAAATTTAGAGAGGAGACTCAAACTCACCATTCTAACTACAGAAAGGCATATATTTATAGATATAATCTATGAAGAAAATCATGATTCAAAACAAAAAAAAAATAATTTTAATTAAAAAAAAGAAGTTGCTAAATCAACTTGGCTAACTAGGATCAGAATGATGAAATTTTTTTCTTTTTTTTTTTTCTCGATTTTATAGTTTCAGACAGATATTTTACTCCTTTAACATGCAATTAGAAACTATTTATATAATTTCACATCAGCTTAGGTGTGCTGAAACATGCAATTCCTATTTCAGTACTGTCACATCTCTCTCCCCTACTGATGTATAGACACAGACAGACTGTCTTCTTGAGTAATGTTCCACAGGTTTCTGTAAAGTAGAGCATGATGTGACACTTTTTATTTGCTGCATGATGTCCTGTGGAATCTAATATTAAGTGTTCTCTGTCTCACTGCTTTCTTAATTCCTACACAGACAGTCTGCCAACAAGCCTGAAAGCCAGAGATCTTGTGTGATAATATCTGTCACTCATGGGATGTGTGATGACAGTGGCAACAAACATGTTGAATCGCTAGACTCAACTGCCCATTTCTAAATCTTAAATGACTAAGTTGTTAAGGGCTATTGTACAAACCGTGTTTTAGAATTCAATTAATTAGTCTCCTTACTTCAAAAGAAATATAATACACATGCGTGTTTTTTATTAGGTTGAACCAGAATCCTTTTAAATTGCAGAAATATAGATAGTCCAGTAAGAGTAGTAAGTCCCCTAGTCAGTTAAAATATTGCCCAATACAAAACACCACCTCACCCCACCCCCCTCAAGTACCTGATCCTACATTCAAAATGCAAACAAGAAGATCTAACATGAAAAATGGGGGCTTTTGAAACCTGCACCTATCACTTGTACCTTCTTAACAATCCAAGGCAATATTATCAATTCAGTGTTTGCAGTGAAACTTCAGAAAGATTAAGAAGATAAAAAAAGGAATTAGTAGCCATCTGAAGAGATGTTTCAAAGATAATACAATTCTGTTACATGGCTTAGAGCTTTTCTTAAAGCTGTGATAAAAGTCCCCTCAATACCTTTGCTTAAAAAAATTCTGTCATAATTGCAAATGGAAGAAAAAGTAAAAAAAACACAGTTAATTTATACACTGTCATAGCTTCAACTGAAAGAAACAAATTATTCATATTAATTTCATAGTCAGCTTCTGAAGGAGTGAGTAACTCAGAATGAAAGCATATTAAGATAACAAAATATAAATCAAGCAGAAATTACTGAAACCATACCCAAAAGTTGATACTTTTTAATAACAATGTTTCTACTTATGATATGAAATCTTTTAGAATAATATAGGGAAATATAACATTCAATATTCATTATACTTCGTACACTCCAGAAGTAAGTTGAATAGATTCATCATAGGCAAATAAACATGCATTATCTGGATATTAAAAATCTAATTAAAAAAATGTTTGGCACTTCTGTTTAAAAGACCATGTATAACAAACACCTCCAGTGGAAAAATAATTTCTTGTGTTACTTTTCCCACTTAAATATTTATCTTATTTAATTCCAGGTTTACCTGAAATTGCTTATGGTTACAGGAAAAAAGTGTCTAGATAGCATAGATGGGAAACAGAGGGAACGCATTAGAATAACAACAGCGTGGGAAGATCTTATGGACACGTGAAAGAACAGAAGATGAGAGGAAAATAATTTACAAGACTGCCCTGCTAACCAAGAATTTCTCTCCTCCCTGGAGCCACTGAAGTGATGTCACGGAGGCTGTTGGGAATTAATTACTACACAACTCATTCCTAAACCTTAAGGAAAGATGAACCAAAACGGGCACACGCTCACCACTCATAAAGAGGAAACCTCCCACAGCACAATGCCCGAGATACCACTCACCCAAAGGTGGGGTGGGGGCGAGGCTCACTCAATCCATGGCAGTGTCCTTGGACGACATGTCCAAGGGAAGGCTCCGACCTCCAGGTCGCCTGCTCTGCCAAGTACCAGCTCCTCTAGCTTTTAGGCAGGACCCCATTTATACCCCAGCCGGGGGTGCGCTGGGGGGTCGTTCTAAGTGGTTGAGGAACAAGCCCAGAAAAAACACAGACACAAGTCCAGACCCCGAGCCTGTTTCCTAAGGGGTCCGGACCCTGTGGCACCAGTTAAGCACCGCGAGGTGCAGCTTAACGACCGAGATGCCAAAACGCTGCGGCACATCCTGGGCTTTTGGTCTTTTTTGACTGTTTTGTCTGTCAGGGAGGCTGCACCGGCCACAAGTGGCTTGTTGCAGTCGCCAGCACAAGAACTGATGTGCTGAACCCCAGCTTTCTGAAATGAAGTCAGAAACCATTTTCTGCACAGTGGAATGAGCACTGAGAATAAAACACCAACGCACATCAATCCTGATTCGTGAAGATAAATTGTAATCTTAACTCTAGATTCTTTTGTGTAGGTATTAATAGTGAATGACCAGATGTGAAGGTAAAAAGTGAAAAATTTTCCTGTTCCTGAAACAGTTCCATGTTCCTGAATCAGTCATTCTGCACAGCGGGTATAATGTGAAGAGATATAATGGAAGCAATAATGATGCTTTGCAGAGTGGAACTTCTCCGTTAGAGTAAAACTAGAGAGCTGGTGTCAGCACCTATCTGGCTGTCTTGCAGCTGAGCAAACCTTAGAAAAATGTGTGTCTCAAGATTTTTTAACGACAGAAGCACTCACTGCTTTCCAAATAATGCACATACAGGATTTGAAGTTCTGCACTATACTCTGCATGTTCTGAAGTGAGTATGATAAGCTTCTGGAGCAGCAGCTACCTCAATGCTGTAAAGGCAAAATGCATTCTTTGTAGTTACTATTTAGCATAATAGTACAAAAAAATACAACTGTATTTAGAAATACAGGATTAGCAGGAGCTTTCTGTCTCTTAATGAGCAGTAGCTTATTATCTCAGGTAATGCACCGTGTAAACCTTTTCAAAAACACATCAACTTTATCTTAAAACTAGTAAGTGGAGTTTTCCACCTAACTACTGAAAGACTGCATTGTACCTGGTTGTATGGGTAGTTAGGAATATTATAGTATCTTCTAATTGCCAGCCTGAATATGTTAAAAAAATACCCATACATATTTCCGATAACATTGTGGTTCCTAGGTTTAAGCTCTATGGTATGTTTCTAGCAAGCCAATCTGTCTTAATTATGATTTTGCTGAACTGTCCCCGTAGAGATGGGTTTGGTAATAGTCATGAATATATGTTTCAGGAACAGTCAGTACTACTAATTATTTTTCTACTTCTGCATTTTTTAAAATAAACTTCTCCAAAGAACAGCAACCATTTTTATTCAACAAAAACACATGTGCAGAAAGAAAAACAAACAACTCTTGCAAAGGCTGGAGCTTCTTAGAATGTTTGTGTAGTAAGCTGACAGAGTATCAAAAATGAGAATGAAACCAGAGAGAGGTGTTTGGGTTTTGGTTTTTTGTTTGTGTTTTTTTTTTGTTGTTGTTGTTGTTTTGATGGTTGTTTGTTTTTTTTCCAGTTTTTATTCATTCAAATTTTCTCTCTGCTCACAGCTAAAACAATCCCCGAGATCCCCAGTATATCTACTGTAACACGGACAGGTCATTTTTTGTGCTGGACCTAAAACTCTAAAATATGTAAACCCCAATCTTTTCTTGCTGAAATGAATATAAGCCTGAATCTGAATGCATTACTCCAGGTCAAAAAATCCTGCTAAATATATTCCAACGAACTTCAGCATCTTGGCTATAGAAAGTGAGATTAATATAGCAAACTACGTAAGGGAAACAAGGAGAAATGAAATCCTGTATTTACCAAGTGCTACACCTGAATTTCATGACTGAGAAAAGAATTACAGTGGCTGCATAAAAAAAATTATCTTTTTAATTAACTCAGAACTGGCCAAAGCTTAAATTAAAAATAAACAGCTATATGTAGTTTAGTCCTTCAGAAGACCTTACAAATTCTCTACTAATGCTAAACCGTACATGGCACTAGACCTAAGCCCTAACCTGCCTTCTCATATTTACGTGAGAGATGTTTTGAGCTTCAATTTCAGTTGAGCATTTTTTTAACCTTTTTTTTCTTTTAATTTTTTATTGTGATTCACAATTCTCAACATTACAAGATGATAAAATAAAGTCTAACCGAAGATATAAGGCTAATTTCAGCTTCTGAGGTGAGGAATATTTAAGACATGAGGCTATTGGGAACTTTCAGCCATTTGGAAACAAAGGCAAATTTTTCATTGTCCCAGCCCCCCTGGGTGATTCTGAATGATGAAATGTTCTGCTGCTTTTTCAATGGGCCTTTGCTGCACAGTGCTCCAATTCAAACTTTTTCTACTCTGAATCTAGAGGGGCTGTTGGATCATTGGAAGTCGTGTCTCATGAGCTTCTTTACTGTACCCGTTAGGATCTAGCTTAACTTTTTCATTCTCTGTATCATTCTTGGATTCTCTCTAAATACTCCCCTAAGTGGTGACTAGGGTGCATATTTGAAGATCTCTGCCCTTGCCCAGTAGAAACCAAAAGGGTTTCTTAGCTCACATCACAGGAATTAACAATCCTATATGTAGAAATATTTTTTCTTCTTTATATGAATGGTATTATTTCCTTCACCTAATAATTTTTCCTGCAATATTTTCAAAATAAACACTCACATATATGTCCAATAATATGTACCAATTGTTCCAGAGTATTAATATTTTGGGCCAAATTTTCCATGGATTATCCTCTGAGATGTGAGCTTC
>JAAGNO010016454.1:47422-62275 GCA_033439905.1 Ceryle rudis | reverse complement strand
TCTCCTAAATGTCTCTCAAATTGTTTAGTACCAGAGGGTGATTTTTCTAACATTGTTTAAGATATATGGTTCTTTGTTTTATATATATATTTTAATAATACCTGTGTGGAAGGCAAATAGTGTGCTATTAATCATATGTGCGACAGTTTTATATCTTTAACATCTCATGTTAAAAATGAGAAAAATATTAGACAAGGGAATAAATCCCAGAAGCAGTGTTCTGCATGCATGTCATACCTTCCTGCTCTACTTCTACATTTGGTGTCAATATAGTAACGTAGTATGTGATGTACAGTATGTGTACATGTACAGTGTACTGTTCATTGCAGGTGTAGAAATCAATTGCTTCTCTTTTCCATGCTTAATACTATTGATAATAAACATCTTGCAAAACATATCACAGAAAATGTCTCTATAGATGCCTGTTTTTGTTGGCTGTTGAAAGCCACAGCACGATATTAATACCAGGTTTTAGAAGTATTTTCAAGCTATCTGTTCTTGCAGTGTAATAGCAAAAAGGACACACTAAGGTTTCTCTTAATTCATGATGCAGCATTTGCAAGACTTAGCCCTTGAGGAGACATCCTGTCCTAGAGCACAGAGTCTGCATCAGAGAGATCTGAATCACAGCATATCCTTCCCAATGCACAGAAAAAAAACACAAGCACCACCACCACAAAAACCACACACACACACCAATACAACAAAAACCCAAACCTCAAAGACTAGACCCCTTCTGTCATTTAAGTTGCTTCCCACCCATATTCTACACAATCTCCTAGAGCCTTGATAATGCATCTTATCTAAAACAAAAGGCATCTTAAGTCATCATTTGCAGTTTCAGACACTTTCAAATATTAGCAGGCGCAATCAAATACGCACATACGCAATCAAGTATTGCAAGTACTGAAGTCGTTATAAAACACTCAGTGCATTGCCCAACTGTCTTCCTGAAACATGCATGAAAACATCTTTTTTGAGCCAATAATCTTCCTTGGTTTCAAAGTTAGCTGTGCTGCTGAGGGTAAGTGTCTTCTGTAATTTTCTAACTATATTGAAAGAGTCATACACTGCATATAAAATATACGCTCCGAATTTTATGTAGCTGTACGTGACGCTTCTGTCATTTCTACATTTCCTTTCCTACGTTGCACAATTACCACAGCAACTGATTGCACTTCTTCCTCCCCCCTCAAAAGCTTATAAATCTCCTATTATTCTAATTTCACACTCCACCTTTAACAAAAATATTTTCCAAAATGCAAGACTGTCTGTTTACACTCTGATGATATTTTTAGCATCTCAAGCCACCAACCTACTCATACTCACAAAATAGAAAGATAGTCTGCTTGTGCTAAAGAACAAGCAGGTTGTTTCTGACTTGTATTTTTGGCCACTAGCAGCTATGCATAAATATGAAAATTGTCTTAATGTCATCCTGGCATTAAAAACATGCTTCAAGTCCTGCATTAAATTTCAGCATTTAACCCAATTTGCCAGTTAGAGCTATTAACAATTCTGAAATGTGTTGTAAGTGGAAGAAAAGGGTCTTGTCTCAAGTTTCCAGAAATTCCCTGTTGCGGGAAAATTCCAGGAAGAGAGAATAAGTGTCTCTCTCTTTGGACACTTATTTACTTGAAATACCGGACCATGTACACGTGGTTAAAGCTACTGTTAGACTGAGCAAACTGTGCAGTGAGCTTCCCCCCACAAAGCCAGCCAGCCATTTTTGGTACACAGAAGCCATCGTTAGCATGCGTCTTTGGCACTGAGAAAAAACAAGGTAGTCATTTGTTAGCAGAGAGGTAGAGACAGGGGAATATGTCATGCCCATATCAGGGTGCAGAACTCAAAGATTCTGTGCTCGGGCACGTTTGGGTCTTATGCCAATAAAGCAAGAAATATCATAGGAGACTTCTCTTGGAGCAGGTTAGTAGGCAGTGGACTGAATATTGCTTTTGAAAGGAGCATGTAATGCTTGCTTTTATGGCAAGGCACAACATATGTTAATGAAAACCCTTGCTGAGGGTGCTGCAAAAGGCAATGTCAAGGAGAACTCACTGCAGTCTTTGAAATTAAATATTTTTTTATCCTTTAAACAAGAGGAAACCCCACCTATTAAAGGTTTTACCCCATATTATCTTGCTACATGAGCAGCGATGGCAGTCACAAGCTGCTGGACTAGGCAGTCCAAAAATTGCTTTATCTGGAACAGCACAGCTCTTACAGTGAAAGCTACAAATAAAATAGCACAGTCAAACTTTCTGGAGCCAGTCTTGAACTAATGACACAGATTACTAATATGCCACTTCTGTCCAAGAGAATAAAGATGTCTTCTAAATAACTGGATCAGATTATGAAGTTGACAGACATTAATCTTCCCTCTCGGCTTGGTCTCATATCAGTCCCTGAAATAACAAAACTGAGACATGGGAGTATGACAGAAGCAGTTTTAAAGTTGCAGGCAACCAAGGTGGAAAATATTTCAGACTTTGTCAAACCCAAAGCAAAAGCCTATTCAAAAGCAGATACATTACAAAATGCTTGACTCTAGCAATACTCAGAGGCAATAGCAGTGTACATTGAGATATCTAACTTTTCAGCATAGTTAATTTTTTCTACTTAAACAAGCTGTCCTATAGGGTATAGTTTCATTCTAAATATAATCTCTTCCATAATTCTAGGTATAAGCATAAGTTTTCATGTGACCATTAGGAAGTATAAAATATTGGGTAAAAGGGTAAGAAGAAAGCAAAGCTAATTTGTACCATCAGGTTCTAGACACACTGGAGTTATCTCAGTCTCACACATGGGCTTGAGGGCCATTCCTCTTGAAAATGCTGTATTATTTTGTATGTTTTTATTTCATGGTCATAGGAAAAATATTTTTTATGGGAATAACATGTTTTGAAACTAGAGTGGCAGTCTATACATTTTCCTCCTTATTTATGTAAAATGTCAAAAAGGAACAATATTCTGTATGTAAACACTAAACTCCTAAGTTAGCTGCTTAATATGCAAGAGATTGTACACTTCTGCTGAGGGATATAGTAATGAAAATAGTCATATCTATCTGAAAATAGATAATAGTCTCTATTATCAAGATTATTATATAGTAGTCATTGTTTATCCTCCTAACAATGCATGAATATACTTTTTCCCTGAACAAAAGAAAAACCCGGACATTTTCTGCAATTTAAAATATGCTTTATAATTACTACAACGTAGATGAATATCTACAAAGAAATTAATGCTCCTGAAATCTTGAAGAGTAACATTATTTCCCCTATGAATTTAGCCAACCAAGTTACTTTTTGTTTTCTTCTTAAGTGATTTAAAAAAAAAAGCCTCCCATTTGGTCTCCTTTTTTTTATATCTTGATAGGCTTGTCTTTTGTTTTGGTTTTTTTTTTCATTGTGGTTTTGTGTGGGTGTGGTTTGTTTTGTGGGTTTTTTTGTTTTGTTTTTATAAATCCAAAACCAAAAAACCCTATACAATTTTATTTAAGATCTTCACTTTTGCCTTGTATCATTTTACTTGTTACGTAATTGGAATTTCCAGTTTTCAGAGCTTCATAAGTTTACAGGAAATAATATGTAGGTCACAGTAAAAACTCTTTCAGTGAATACAGAATTATCTGAGAAGCCTGCAAGTGTTAACCAAAAGTGAAAGGTGAAAATAAGCATTTAGACCTTCTTCAAGAACTTATACACATAAATATTCACAGCTATAAAGACAAATAATATGCTTAGAGATTATTACTAAAAGAGACTGTGATGACTCTTTTGTAGTCTTGATACATTCCTTGCCTCTCTTTTTTGATATTGGAAAGGTTTATAGTTACTTCTCTGTTAGGGCAGTAGACAGAAAGGAGGACTTATAACTGTGTTCATCAGTAAAAGCCATGTTCACTATTTCAATTTTTTGCTGCTGAAGCCTGAAGGACTCCAGTCTTTTCCCTTCCTGAAGAAAAATTCCATTATTTCAGGAAGAACACACATACCATGTGCAATGTTTAGAATAATTAAATTTCACTCTTTTTCATGCTAGCCTGAAATTTTGTTTAGGTCACATTGTCTATCTGGTGGATAAACACCTGACTAGTGTTATGAATTAACAGGACTCTGTTTTGGGGCAGACAAATGTCTGTATGGCAGCTTAAACAGCAGGGCGGGAATAATTAACTACAACCAGAATTGCCAACTGGCCAGTGACTTCGTGAAGCATCATAAGCCAAAAGGCCTCATTTACCATTTGCCTTTTTCTGCCTTTCTACCATAAGAACAGTAATGGTAGAAAGGGGGAAAAAGTAAACTCTTGTTTTCCCTACTTACCAATAACAAATGGCAGGACTCTGAAGGCACCAGCAGGCTGTGAGGATGCCCAGCCTCACCAGGAGGCCTCTCCACCCCTGCTTCCACTGGCCTGGCCAACCCCCTCACAGCACTTGGGCCCATCCTGGGCCCCATCACCAGCCCCCATCTCTGCCCACCGCATGTGAAAGCTGTGGGAGAGCAGGCAAGGGCACAGCCTGCAACAAGGTCAGCCTCGACTGCCCCTCACAGAGCAGCCCTGGGGCCCTGATAGGCAGAGTAGAATAAAATGCTGGTTTGTTCAGTATCTTTGCAAATTGTACCAATTTTGCAGCACAGAATATGCTTTCAAATTAAGAAGAATGGAAAAAAAAAAATTGAGGAAGCAAGAAAGCTGGTGGCATTAATTTCCTTCCTTTGCTATCAGTGAGGTAACAGTCTCTTGCCTATCACAGCTCCCTGGACACCAGAAATGGTGGCAAGAGGCAGATGCATTGCCTACAGTTACTGTGGGGAGAGAGAAACACTGCAATCATCCTTTAAACTCCAAGGAAACTCCACTTCCAAGCCTTAGAGCACACAGCCCTTTGCTTTACACACTAAAAAGTAGTTTTCACATTTCATCAATGAGCAGCATGATGGTGCCAATAGAGTCACACAGACAATTACTCCCACTTAATAGCACAGTTCCCCATGGAAGAATCGGGTCACAGTCCCATGGGTTATCATGGTCTTTATTTCCTAAGTAAACCTTCACTTACATGAACATCCTCCTGGGAAACATCTATTTCAAGCTGGTATTTTCTAGCAGGAAAAAAAAAATGAGGCTATTCTGATAATGATCTTACAGTACTGCTCTCAGAAGTCAAAAGACAAAAAGCAACATTAAAAACTTGTGGGCAAGAGCTAATTAATGCTCTTGTGCCTTTTAGCAACCAGCATCTGAATAAAGGGCATAGGACAAGAATGAAGATCTGCCAAGTCAGGGCAGGCTTCTGGATTAAAAAAGGGGGAAGAAAAAAAAACAAACAAACACAAAACCCCAAAACAAACAAAACCACAAACAAATACACACAATAATAACAACAACAACAACAAAACAACAAAAAACCCAACAAAACAAACATGAACAAATAACAATAACAAAAACAAATAAATAAAAACAAACACACACACACCCCCCCCCCCCAAACCAGACAGATATATTTCCTGTTACTTTCTTGTAAAGATCTTCTTAAGCAACAGGTTAGTCCGGAACATAGTATGATATAATGTGAAACTTGATTCTATTAGCTGAATCCAGATGCTGCTTTGATTTTTTTTCTCCTTTTTAGGATAAAAGCTATTAATGTTTCCATCACATTCTTCACCTCATGAAAAAGTGATAAAATATCATGTTTCTGCCATTTTTTTCATACAGAAGAGTGACCAAGTATGCAAACAATAGATGCTGTAAAAGGTAACATGCTCTTTCCAGTATTATTACAGTGCTATATAGATGCCCTTATTCAAGGTAGATAACAATCGTGGCATGTTTGTTTCTATTGTTCACTGAAAGTGGTGAACTTGTACAAACCAAATATGTTGTTTTTCTAAAAACTGTCCCAGGCAGGGACAGACAGGAATATAATGCCATTGATATTTCAGTTCTCAATCTAAGCAAGATTTTAAGGGACTTGCAAGCTGATTCAAGGTTTTAGATCTGGTACCTACTCATGTCTGTAATAAAGTAACCTAAGTCTTAGTATGTCATATGAAAAACTTCTCTTCTTGGGTTAATAAAAAGATTATTTAAAGTGAATATAAGTTTTCTGATCAGAATAAAACTGGTTTACAGTTCACTCTCATTTCAACAACTAGAAACTTTCTGCACAAATAAGTGGCAATGTAGGGACTTGGATATACTTGGATGAGAATTTCTTTTCAGAACAAAAAAGTTCTCACATGATATTTACATAAAAAAGGAGTGACAAAAAGTAATGTTTCCATAGCCACAAAAATTTCTCATTTCCCATTCCTATTCACACTAATTGTTCTTCTATGAGCCAGTTCTGGCATTTTTGCAACCAAAAAAGGCCAACAAAAATTACCTCCTGCATTTGTGCAGTTAACTCTTCAAATGCACTTATCAGGCTGGAACTTGCTTCAAAGCCATGTAATTAATGATCGCAGAATACCTGTCAGGGCAGAAGTGGTGTTACAACAATTTTGCTCTTTTACCACAATCTTTGTATTGCTGGAAATCTGAATACAGATTAAATTCAGATTGATATGTGGTAAAAAAAAAATCCTGTGGAAAATGTATTCTGCAGTCAGAAGCATTAGCAAAACAGGGAAAAGTTATTTTTATACTTAAATATTACTTTTCTTATCCATATAGCTAATATTCTTTCAGATCTTCATTTTGACTTTCTATGCATTGAATTTCCTCTGTTATGGCTGAAAAAAGTCTTCTTAAACCTATTCAGAATGAATGGATGTTAAATTCCATCTTGCTCCTGGAAAGCAGTCCTTCTAAATATCCACACAGCTATCCTTTTTACATTATTTCATGTTCTTCTATGGTATAATGCCTACAATAAATAAGTAAAGTTTCTATATTACATGCTATAAAAATCTCCACTGGTGTCTGATTTTTTGCAAGATGGATAGCAATTTATTTTTATAGCCTGTTACTTAGTGTCATACATTTTGTGATACGAGTACAAAGCTATCCAGCTGTCAACATCAGTCCTGGCAGTATGATGAAGGCTATAATTGAAGAATACTTTTAAAATAGTGTTAAGTGTTACAAGGGAAATCCACAAGGAAGAATCATTTCATTTTTTTATGCCCAGAACTTGAAGGAAATTAGTTTAGTTTTCTGATTTGGATTGTTTTCTAAGTTAATCACTGGGAAAACAAATCTAAACTGTAGGGTTTGTTGTCCAAGTCAGATAAATGCCTTTAACCAGGGTTATTTGAAGGTAGGTCAATCAAGCATAACCTTCCCACTTAATTATCTTAAATGATGCTGAAATATCTAACATTCCCATACTGTAGCAGAGTGAAAATGGGGAGATGATTAAAGTTTAGCTCATGCTCCTTGAACTACTTGGCCCCAAACAGGAATTTACACTTACACAGCAGGAAACATATCAACAATAAGGAAGTTTGTAGTTACAGAGAAGAAGATATCCGTACAGAAGAGAATAATATGGTTAATATTTTATTAATAGGCAAATGGTGCATTTATTTTTGCATCTAACCAAAAATAATGGGATTGCTTTAGAAAAGGACAATTTCCAGGCTCAGATTAAGAGCCATGCAGCACTGGTAAGTGATATATGAAAAACTCTGGAAATTATGACAAAGCTTTTCAGCTGCCTCAAAAATACAGCAGAGTCCCCAAATGTGAATAGATTTATGAAGTTATCTCTATAAATTTTAAAAATCTTTGCTTCTTTTAGAGACTTACTACACGTTAAATTGTATGAAAAGTCAATAGGAGCTGGTGTAGACCTGTGTGCCTTTTAAGGTCTTTCCAAATATCTGTAATCAGCAAAATCTTGTATGCATATTATACATACATGGCATTTTTTAGAAACTCCTGCCTTTAAAACACTGAACAAAATTTCATAAGACAAGGTTTATCTCAAAACTGTTTTATATATCCCCCTGAAGTAATTTTGCCACAAATTTATTCCATTTCCTAACATAAAAGGACAAACCTTTTATTGATAAATGTATCCTTCACCACAAAAGAAATTCCCTTTCCTTCCTTATTCCTTCCCTTCCCCATTTCAAATCATTCATAATCAAACTCCTTTCAGTTCAAAGCTAGTTAATCTAAAATGTTACAATTCTTCAAAAATAAGATGGCTTAAAATGAAGAACAACTAAAGTCAGGGGCCTTGACACAGCTTCTATCATGAGCCCTCAATATTACAGTCTTAGTGGTTTTTAGGGAGAGACTGGTAGATCTATTTTCAAGTTTGAGAAAATTTTTCCAGTAACTATATATCATTTGAGGGGACAGAGTTGCTCTGTAAAGCAGAATCATTTCTAAAGGTTTTGCCACCACCCAGAGAACTAAGGAGGTGTGTTTTCCTGTTAACTGCCGTCTTCATTTAGGCTTCCAGCAGTCATGCCTCTTCTGGTCCTCCACTAGCACTTACTAACTATCACTTCAGGGAAAAATATGCACTGATTAACTGAGCACTATATAAGCTCCTGGCTGGATGAAAGAAGCACTTGCCTGTAACTTAGTTTAGATTTTGTCTTATTCACAGGTCAAAAGGTGTTTAAGTATAAAGGCTTTATCATCAGTGATAAACATTCACTGTGCAATTTACAAGACATTAAGACAAATACTCAGTAATAAAAATATTTAAGTATTTATAAAAGACGCTTAGCACAATCCATTATGTATATACAACAAAGTTAGTGACTTTGAGAAATACTAATCTGCAAAGGAGTTTCATAAATGAAGCTTCAATTACTTCTAAATCTTAAGATGACGTGCAAGAAGGGGTACAGAATAATCTGATCTGTTCCAACACTTTCAGTCCAGTCTAATTTTAGTGGCCACTTTTGTTGATTTTTCTGCAAAGGAACCATTTTACTAAATGAGTGCGTGTGAAGGTGATAATGGGGAGAAAAAAAAAAAAAAGAGTAAGCATCTTGCCCTCAGATGCTAAGTGAAGACAGAAGCATACCCCTGAATCTATTTTCTAGTCATACCCTAGAAGCCTACAGGAGGCAGGTTTGACCTTAGCACCCTTTAACCACGCACACTGCTATAGAAACAGTTCTGGGATGACAGAAGACCTTATATTATGGAGAAAGATGTGTACGTTCTTCAGAATATATCATCAGCTGTAAAACTTCCGTGAATGCCATTCAGGTCTAGCAATTTGTATCTAACCTTTTATCAGTTTCTCCAATTTCTACTGATATCACTGAGAAATAATGAATCTGAATTTTATTTTTAGACAGATGCTACATACACCAATGACTGCTTAATAGCTTTTGATTAGCATGTTTTCAGATGAATTTTGACTAGGCACTGTTTGAATTAATTTGTATTTTTGGTGACCATAATGGTTTTTGCCAATGACAATTTAATTACCTCCTTTTTGCTAGTAATTCAACTTGCTGCATCCCCCTGGACAGTCTGCATGACGCCTGCAAAAAAAGAAAACTGCATTAGCTGATTTTTTAATTTTCTATTCATAAATACTCTTATTTTGACATTGTTCCCATTTTCACTTGGAATCATTACTAGGTGCACTTTTCTACTTCTACAAAAGGTATTGAACTTAAATACTCTAGAACCATGCTGAGAGTGGTTTTTCATTAGTATATCTTCATCCAGGACTTAAATGAGACATACTTTTCTGCTTTTGAATTATCTCATTAGCTGCTCCTAAGATAGAAGTTTATGATGCATAAAAAAAAAGTTAGCCTATGCATTACATTCTTCCTGACACTGTCCTAATCTAAAGTAATTTTTTATATGGTAATAACATAGCAGAATTTTCTTCCAACTTTCCATAATTTTCAGTACCTCTTAGAAAATTAGCTGGAAAGTCCCAATGGTATTCCTCAGCCTCACAGGGCATGATCTTCCAACCTGAAGAGATTTTGTAGAATTTCAGTGATACAGGAAATACAGTCCTCTAGTTTATTTAAGTTTTGGGGGTTCTTTATAGTTTGGTTTTTGTTGGGTTTGTTTGTTTTCAGAGACAGAATACAAATCTTCCAAAGTGATCTATGCTGTCATTTTCTACCTATGACTAGAATTTTGTTGATTTTCTTCCACCAGTCTCCTTGGATGCATCAATATTTGTGTTTAGAAAAAGATCTTCCATTTGTCCACCCTACTTTCTACATATACCTTTTATATTTTTATATTTAAGAGTATATTTGGCCTCCAGTCATTACGTATTTTTTACCTCTGCTTGGTAGGCAATTTAGACCTCATGGTATTTGGGTAATCATTTATAGGAAGAACACTTATGCTTTGTACAATTTATAACCAATTACAGAATAAACCAGTTAATTTTATACAAGCAGAAAGTAACTCTGTAAAAGCTCAATACTTCTCTTAGAAGGCACTAACAGATGCTAGCATCAGTCTTCAATTTCTATTACTCATTCTTTGTTGAATCTCTATCACTAGGAGACACATACTGGAAAATTTATCTACAAAGAGCTCAGAATACATGGCAGTGAGTAGTCCAGAACAGACAGTACTTGAGCAAATGCTGAACGGTTCATTAGTTTATATCCTAGTTTGTTTATGGCTTCAGACTGAAGTTTGCTTATGTCTTCTCAAATTAGCCTATATTAGCATTAGTTGCCTATGCCCTACTGCAAAGTATAAAACCAATGTTACTGGACTACCACCATAGGTTTTAAGTCTAAACATATTTTCCAATAACATTAATCTTCAGTGTGTTCTTGAAGTTCTGTCTTATTTCTCAGTGCCATCAATACCATTTATTTTTTCATAATGCTCACTATCTACGCAGCTCGCTCAGAGTCACATCCTGCAGGATTTTTAAATTTAGCTTTTGTCGGCGACCATAGCTATAGGAAATCAATTACATTCCAGCTCCCATAGGTTCTAATTGCAATGAAAAAGTGAGACATCAAAAACCAAATTCGCTTTGTGATGCTTAGGATTAAGCAAGTAAAAGGATGGAAAGCAGCTGCCGTCCTCTACAGGTTGAGGAGGTGCTGTTCTTTGATCCTGCAATATTAATAGTCAAGAGAAATGGTGTTGCTTCCATTTGTGCAGAATCAAGTTCTGTGATACAACACTACTGAATGTATTTAAGATCACATACCTCTGTACATTTTACTTTTTATTAGCATTTAAGTATTGTAGTGTATAAATGAGTGTTTCCAAACAATTCTGCAAATAATATATTAACGAACTAAAGGAAATTGAAATATCTGGAATTGGGAGACAAAGCATACACTTTGTAGTTTGATTTTTTCATTTTCGACTATTCTATTTTTGCTTGAATTTAATAGTGTTTAGTGCTTTTATATTTAGTATATTTTTTTCAGTCTCACAGTTCCTGAAGTGTAATGCTTTAGTGATTTCAGGTATTTCTTTCTCCTCTTTAGAATCTGAGTCTGAAGAAATTTCAAAATATCTGACTTCAAAAAAAATTTGAGAACAAAGTTTCTTAGGAAAGGTCATTCTGCTTTTATGTCATTTCCAATTCTTAATGAATGTATCTGTTTTCTTAGCAATTTTCAACTAACTTGGCTCCCCCCCTTCTTCATTTTTTTGTCAGTCTTATGCCTTTTCCTGTGGGTTGAACACTTGCTTTTAAAACATACATTGATGTACGTTTGACTTTGCTGATTGCACACCTCATTTCAGTTTAATTACTACTTCAGAAAAACCCTGTGCATGAGGCAGGACTCCGAGGTATCCCTGCCAGCAGGTGTCCCCCCGACACCCACACTATAACTACATCGGCTGGGGCTGTACGTGCACAGCTAACTGTGTCTGTCTGTATTTTGATGCAGGGAGGGGGGACAAGGACAGACATCACGTGCCGCATTCCAGAAAGGCTAGAAATACAGGGTAGTATAATGTAATTTAATACAATTCAAACAAAGTTTCCCAAGTCCCTTCAAAATTCTGTCATAACAAAGTCTGGGGAAATAAGGTATTTTTCCTGTGTTATTCTAACCCTCTCTAGAGGGTATTCATAGATTTTTGCTGAGCATTTACTGCAATAGTTAGGCCCTAGAACAAGTAACATCCAGCAAGGCTGAGATAGCCCCATCCTGTCATATCACTAATAACCAATAGCTAGAACTAGATTGAGAAGTACTTCAGAATATTTTCTATCAAAAGTTTTCACATTCCCAAGAATCTTAATTTTTGATTTAAAAAACCTATTATGTTGAACATGTTTAACAGCAGCGATATTCATATAAAAAGCAGTATGGTTTTAAACAAATTAATCTATCATTAACAACACAAAGTTTTATCTTGTTCCCAGATCATTAAAACATAAACCCCAACTCATTCACAGATGTTATGTGGTAAAGAATTTCAAGTTTCACTGACTTTAAAATCTTCATAGATCCACTTCTGATTGACATTGTTCCTCAGAGTCCTGTTCTGAGATTTGCTTAAGTATCAAATATACCTGGATTTCTGAAAACCCAGAATATCATCCTACTTCCTAAAAGCCAAGCAAGAAAGGAGAATTTGTCTGGCTGTAAATGCCATGGGAAGAAGTGCCCATGCAGAGAGTATCGAGAGTGAAAGGCTGAAGGAATAACAGCTACACAGAGCCAGCAAGAACAGGAGGAAGCAAATAACTGTAGCAGGTGTGGAAACTGTAAACTGAGAAAGGATGTGATTAGAGTGGGAGGAAATGTGGGACAAAAATATGGGAAGGAAGTGCTGAAGAGTGAGGGGAGCTTTAAGGGCTCACAAGTGGGCTGGTGAGAAGGAAGTCTGAGATGGGAAAATTTGTGTGGGAAGGTACTGGAATGAGGATGAGAAAGAGGGTGTAACAGGGGACAGGTAGGATAGGAAATACTGTGGTATTTAAGCCCTGAGAAAAAGGGAAAGCACTGGCATTTGGAAAAAATTGGTATGAGACTAGGAGGTGGATTTGAAGCTTCATTACTTCAGTCCCTCCTTGGTTGCATTAGAATATAAGTAATTATTTTAGCCTGATGTAGAACTTTATATAAAGGGTTTCAGAGTCTGCAATGGGATAGCTGGAGATAGATTCCTAAAGTCAAAACCCTAAGACACTGGACCTGAAGAACTTTATTTGAAATGTGGATTATGATACACAACCTCCGTTGTAAACCTCAGAACCATGTTCACCATCAGCATGATCTTGCTATAATAGCTTATAAAAAATACAAGGCAGAAAGCATCCAATATATTTACTTTGTTTCAGACTGATAATAACAGAGCATTATCAATTGATATTTTATGTCTTTTAGAAGTGAAAAGAATGCATACTAACTACACCCAACAGCATCAGCAAGACAGCTGAAATAATAGTCAATACTGCAAGTTTGTTCAAGAGTGCAGCTTCAGAAGAAGCAGAAACACTGTTAAGTTCAGACGGGAGAGCTACTACTGTTCAAAAATACATGCACACAAGAATGTTTCTTTTTTGACAGCTTAAATATTTTTTCTTTTGGTGTGGTCCTTTCAATTTTTAGTTATGCTCTCTTTAAAAACATAAGATTTTCCTGAAACTGTTAAAGTCTTCAATCTGAAGAAATCCCAGGGAGGTTGTGTAGTCTCCTTCTCTGGAGACGTTCAAAACCCAGCTGGACACATTCCTGTCTGACCTAATCTAGGTGATCCTGCTCTGGCAGGGGCTTGGACTAGACGCTATTTTGAGGTCCCTTCCAACAGCTAACATTCTGTGATTCCGAGTCAGAAAGCTTCCCTCTACCCTTCAAAAAGGCTTGAGATGTCTTTTCGATGGGTTACTGAACTAAAAAGGCTGGTATTTGCAAATACATAAATGGAACAGATAGTTGGTAGCAAAACCATGTGCTTTAGGAATAATTTAATGCACCTCCACCTTTATACCATGCCTTCCCAGTCCTCATATCCACACAGAAAAAATATTTTGTGCATTCTAAAACAACTTAAAATTCTCATGTCTGCTCCAAAGAGTTTTCAATATTAGGTTGCAGAGATTCATAACTAACAGGTTACCTGCTGGGGCCCAGCAGGAGCTGATAGCTAGGAATTGCATCTATCAGCAGCCCCTGGCACAGCAAGGTCCTTCCAAGGGTTGTGCGCAGGAAGGAAAGAAGATGGAGCCAGACACAAGCTATATTTTTTACCTTAGAGATGGACACAGGAGAGAAGGCATTGCTGTTCCCTAAGAGCAAACAGATCATTTGAAAATTCCATGAGGGTATATTAGAGGAGTGCAATGTTTAGCCATTTTAAAAACCAGCTTGGCTGCTGCATGCACATGTAGGTCTGCATTAATAAAGCTTTCTTTAAATGTCTGAAAATGAAGATGTACCGCAAAACAGACAGAAAAATGCCCAGGTACTTCACATCCTTTAGGTGCTACCTTTAGAGATGATTTTGAAATACTTATGCAGCAGCTGCTCCGAATCTGTCAAGGACTAAATATCATTAAAAATTGGCCATAAATGCAGAAGTTACTTTTAAAAAATAAACTTATTTTCTTTAGACATTTATGTCCCTCTGAATCTTAGCTTAAATACAGGATTATTTCCCAAGTATTGCTAATAAACAAGTATTTCACTATTCCAAGAACCTTCCTGGAAACTTGTCCAAGAACCCTCACAAAGCTAATGATTTTTTTCTTTTACTTCACTTCAGTTTTAAGTCTCAGATTAAAATCAAACAATAATCATATGAATTCTACATAGTTATCAGTGTTCACAGCCCAAAGAAGCCAGGAAGATACTTCTTTGTCTTCCTGTTTTATTTCACGCAAGGTTTTGGGTTTTTTTGGTTGGTTTGTGGTTTTTTTGGGGTCTTTTTTTTTTTTTTGGGTGTTTG
>JAAGNO010016454.1:36811-47322 GCA_033439905.1 Ceryle rudis | reverse complement strand
AAATAAGTTAACCTGGTTTTGTTTTTTTTTTGGTTTGGTTTGGGTTTTTTTTTTTTTTTTTTTTTTTGAGATCCTGTCTCTTCTGTCTGCTTTTATTTCCAGTCCAAATCTCTTGACTGGGTTAAATACATGATCCAAGTAACAGCTTATTTATCATGCTGTTTGGTGATGGATGCTTGGTGATTGCCTTCTATTCTTTTCTGACTGTAAAACTGAATTAGATTCTACACCGTGCAAATGTACACAATACACATTGTAATGGCAGCTGGTGGAGTGCTGCTGTAGCCAATTCTGAGTCTTTTTCCAGTCACAACTTCTGTTTCTTGTCTTCTGTGAGCAGCTCTCCAGCCACCCCCCCTCCAACCAGCACCCTAAAGTAAAAAGTACCAGGCAGTGGCACCAGCTGGTCCTATTTTCTGTCCAGAGATATTCATGGTTGCTGATTAGAGTCATGGTGTCCTAAAAGCAACATTTACACAGGAGAAGAAAAAAAAACCACACAAACACTGTACCTTTTTAATCACAAAAAGTTAAACAGTTTAGAAAATAGGCCTATGTAGTTCTTGTTCCAAAAGCGGCCCTTAAAATAATGAAATGTCAGCTTATTAAAAATGTGAATGCTTATGTGTACAAACACAGTGTAAGTACATAGCAGCATGACTTCAGAATCTTTTCTGATGAAGTATGTTTTCCTAAAAGGAATTACCTGTTTGTAACTAAAAGTTTTAAACTTAGAAATATTCTTATTTTATACTAGCACAGCTGTTCTTAATAGTTATGGACATTTCTTTTACAGTAAGGAATCAGAAGACTAGCAGCCCCATAAATCTGTGCATGAAACAAAGGAATACAAAAATGTCACTTCAGTCCATCCTCTTTTTGTTTTGTTTAGATTTGTCTACACTTTTTCTTTTAAACTTGAGAGGTCTCTAAACAAAGGCACACAGATTTTTAGTTTTAGACCTCTGACTGCCTTTATTTTTTGGGATCTGAGCCTTATATGCAGGTTTCATTTTCTGATGTCCAGTACAATACAATTTCATGTAAGCCTACAGTTGGTCAACATATGACAATATATAACTTGACATGGCTATGTAAGTGATGGGCCAAAGGCATTTTGCAGACTGCTGCGAAGTGACTAACCATGATTAATTTACCATTCAATGGTGTAACTTAAATAGATCCTCTCTTTTCAGCTGCCACTTTTTTTTACAGTTAGACACAGCAGCTGAACTACTTCTCTTCCCCCTTCTCTTTGGTTAAGCAAAATATCTCTATATTTAAGCTGAAAAAAGGTGCATATTTCTGAAATTCAGTGATAAGTGTCTTGTGTCTGCTTCACTGCAAGTATAAGGGGAGGTTTTACTTTCTCCACATATTTATCATTCTCAGTGTGAAGTGCTATGAGAACATTTAATGCCTAGGGTTTTTAAACTTAAGTTCATTTGTGTTTCCCTGCCTAGCAGCTTATTACCTGCCTATGGATATCTGCTTATTTCTACACTGTAGAATACCCCATTCTAACTAATCTCTCTTGGTGGCCTTTTTGATTTCATAGATTTATGTTTTGAGTTGAAATAAAAGCAACTTTTTTAAAAAATGTGCATTCTTTATAATAAAAACATTGATTTTTTTTTTTAAATGGTTTTGGACTTCAGAAGTTTCAGCTGAAAAAAAATGCCCACAAAAGGTGATAACATTTGCTTTCTGAAAATTGTTTTGCTTTCCTTAACACAAGAATAAGGAAGAGAAAGGAAGAAGTATGAATTTGAATGTGTAATTCTTATACTGTTGGTTGTCTGAATCCCTCTCTTGCCATACAGCCCTGGATCTTCCATGCATTACCATGCTCCTCAATGGTTTTTCCTTATGTGATCTCCTTTCATCCCTGAGATACAGGAGCTTCTGACACAGTCAGAAGCTTTGTAATCATTCCCCTACACAGTGGGAATTTTGCAGCCCTGCTCCCTGACTGCTTTGATTCCAGGTTATAGAAAAATCTTGTGCTAAATGAATTTGTGCAACTGAAGAATCCAGCCTATACATCTTATTTCTAAAGTTCCCACTTACCTCCATTTTCTGACACAGTATCCTTTTATAAAGGATACAAACACAGCTACTGAAATAAGGAAGAGAGGTGTATAGTGTATTGCATTAAGCATCATGTTTCATCAACATGTTTAGTTGAAGTGTTTAGTGAAACTGGTCCAAGATGCAGCCATAGGTTTGGATTCAAGACTAGGGATCGCACAGATTTTTCATTTGTGACATCAGACCTATTTACAGTGTCATAGTATCCAGTACTTATAATTTAGCACTAACAGCTTCCAGTTAGTGCATCTATGGTTTTAATTTCCTGCCCTCTGTCACCCACTGATCCTTTTTCCCCTGGTGGTCACTTTTCATCATATTCATTGTCTGGTAACTTCAGTCAGTACCAAGTTTCCTAATATTATATATCATGGCTTCTGTGTAAGCTCCATAATGCCCAGACTTTCTGGCTTTTTGTTAAATATATGGTGACTACACTAAGAACAAATCATACACTGAAAAAAAATTTACTGGTCTCATTTGTCTGGAACACTTCTCTCCCTGATCTCTTTATGATCTTCACAAATATTTGCAAAGGTAAAGCATTAAATCCAGTGAAAGGGCTGGAGAAGATATAAAAAGAACAAATTTGTCATTTTAAAGCCCCACATCCAACAATGGGCTGTAAGCTGTCTGCACCATGTTTAAAATTGAAAGCAAGCGAACAAAACATTCAGAACATACAGATAATAAAGAACAAAACAGACTATAAACAGGAGACAGCTGGAGACAGCAATTCTGAAACTATAATCTTCCTTGAGTATATCTAAAACAGAGTAATCATTTCTCTTCCTTGACATTAGCAAAGCATAATTCTGATTCAAGGAAAATTCAGACCTTGTTCTGATCTTCTGTATGTAGGATTTACTCCTTAGTGACACTGTAACTACTGAATGCATTAAGAATCAAACAGACAGTTATTCTGCACATGTTATCAGAGGGTACTGAGGATAAACAAAAGTATCTCTGACCTATAAAAAGTGAAATGAAGGAGGAGTGTTATCTGCATTATAGCAGCAATAATTAGTTAGGAGATGTCATAGAAGTAGAATATCCTTGTCAATCATAGGAAAAAACCCTCCCAATTTGTCTTCAGCTTGTGTTTTCCTCAGAACAACTTGCTGAGTTGTATTCTGATCATCTTTACATGAACAGAAACTGCACTGAGTTGAGCAGACTTATTCTGATGTATTCTTCTGTAGATATATTCAAATGGTCCTATATGAACCTGAAAATCCAGTGAGAAATGAGTTGGAAAGAAGACAGAGAGACAACCCATTTTGGGGAGAACTGTGCTGGAATCTCCAGACTACAAAACTCACTTGCAGTGGTTCAGCATCATCAGAGAAGACATGGTAACTCAGGCCTAAGTCAAAGGCAGCCACAGCAGCAGCAGCAGGAGGCATATTTGCTGAACACTGGAGAGCAGATTCCATTCCCATAGATATGAAAATAGAAAGGAAACATGAAGCAGAAAGCTGTGAGGCATGCAGGTGATACAAGACACTTTACTTGGTAAAATGAGAGAGGCAGATCTTTTAATATGTGCAAGATATAATCATATTAGGACATACTATTACCAAAGCATAAAGCATCAAGTTTTTGATCACAAGATTATTATGACAGGTGTATTCTGCTGGAAAACTGTATTTACATTTTTATTTAAATTATATTAAATTCCCATGAATGAACCTTTATTTTTTTATTGTATATATTCTAAAGAATGGATATTTATGTCTATCTTGTCTTGATATAATTGATCTATAAGCAGGAAAGTAAAAGACTTAAAATGAACAGTTCTGTGCTAGATTACTGGAAATGAATAAATTGATAATCTCACTATAATTTTATAGCTACAAAAATGACAGGATACTATCCAGCATCTACAGAAGTACAGGGAAATCCATAAGCCTGGACATTTCTCCAGCTCCATCTGTCACTGCAGAAAGTACTGGACTCCTGACTACCAGGCCACTTGAGGATTCTTCAAGTGCTGTCGCATTACAAGCTATCCTTCACAGTCCTTGCTTGATAGGGTGAGATGTCACATAAGCAAAAAAAAAGCTTCCTGATTTACACTGAGAACCTCATTCATTTGCCTAAACATGGGATGCTAGCATCATCTGAGGTATTTCAAGGTATCTAAGACTTTTGCATGGAACTGGCAGAGATGAAAGAGTGTATACAGGTGACCAGTGTGCTTTTGCTCTCAGATTTCACTAGATCCCTATGTGTGGCCCGCTAAATAAAAGCATGGGCAGCACCCATAGAAGTCTACCTTTACTCAAGTTTCTCCTGTCTAAGCATGGCTCAATGAGATGCAGACCTAGAAATTCTTCAGAACATTAAGGGAATAAACATAAAAAACCATCTCACATTTTCATTGTCAGAATTAACACATGAACATGAAAAAATGATTTATTAAAAACATCCAACTGTATGTATCACCAAACTAGAAAAAAATGTGTTATATTTATGGACATATAGAATTTAAGACTCAGACTTCCACAGCATTCAGCCACTATCCAAATGTGTAAGTCTAGACTTCAACATATATCACAATGGAAGCACTTTGTGAGGACAAAATGTGAATATAGTATTTCTTTACATAAATCAAATTATGATTTTCTGCAATCAGTAGCTCCCTGTAGGCTTAGTAGATGGAATTTAAATAGATTTGAAACCTTTGTCCCAAACATTTTCCACCAACAGAGCAAGCATAAGGTACAATTAGATCTGGAATTTAACTGACCAAGCATTCATTTTTTGCAAAATACTTCAAATTCTATGCATGCTTTGGAATCTAACCTCTTAGTCACAAACTGCTTAGATACCTCCAACATTTGAAGAAACTGTGCTTATGGTGTGTGACTGTATATATATTTGTATAAGTGCATGAAACTACACAAAAAAGTTAGACTAATCTCACCAGCAGCTAGTGAACAGCATTAGCAATTAGGGTTTTTCTAGAGCTTAATTTATTTTTTCTCCCAACTTAAAGCAAATCAGACAAGGAAATGTCCACAAGAAATTATAAGGAATTGTAATAATTTTACTTTTTGTACTTTCTGTTCCTATCATTTGTCCTCCTGTGTCTAAGTTATACATTCTGCAGTTATTGCACTGTCTCCCTCCTCATAGACTGATTTCTTGATGGATAATTTATTGACCAAGAAATTATATGCCAGATTTTATACCTGGGGAATATTATATTAAAAATTATATTCAAATCATGACTCCTAGGCTGCAGGAATGCAGAAGACAAGCAGGTTTGAAATCAGACAGGTATAGAGTTGACAAAAACTTTCATAGAAATAAGAATCTCCACCCCCTGCTGCATAGACAACTATCATGTAATTCTAAATTTCATCTGATGTGAGACAATTATATATGCAAGCAAAATCGCATTATTTTCACATAATGCTTTAAAACAGGGCATGTAAAAGTGAATTTTAGTATCACAATTCTAAGACAGTGAGGCTTTCCTGAACTTGGTCACTGAAAAGCCATTCTTGGAATAAGAATGAATTTGATTTTTACTTTCCTTGACTGTGATTTTCATTGCGTTTCCTATACAAGTACCACCAAAAATACTCAAGTAAACTGGGACACACATGTGACTCAGTACCATCATTTCTGCTTCATCAAAACATTATTACTAATATTAAAAAAGATAAATCCTACTTGATATAGGATTAGATTTATTTTAAATTTCTGAAAAGCAACAAGACAAAGCCTTATTTCAATCCAGTAGAAAATTTAAAAACTGGGCAATTACACTCCAGATATGTATACATTTTTTCTACTTAATTTTTAAAACATCATTAACAGAGTGGGTCAGTAGAACCAGGTCTAGACCCCAATTACTCTGCTTGCATAGACAGAAACAGGGTTAAGATGAAGCTTTGTTTCCTTTGATACAGATCTGGAGGACATACTGAAGCTCAGGTAAATAGAGAAGCTGTGTGTGAGTACATGAACACAGCAGCAGAGGAATGTGACCAAAAGGTGAAAGTCTGAAAGATAAGTAAAAAAAAAGTTTAAAAAGAGAAAAGAGGGACAGAGGAAAATAAACCCATAAATTAAGTAAATATTTTAGATATTTATTTATAATCTGTAACTCTTGCAGTTACAGACTTTCTTCTTGAACTCAGTTACTTAGTTTTTCATGTCTGATGTTGTTTACTTTTAAGGGCATTTGTGGTATTTGAGGTTGTTTCCAAGGCAAGATTTTTAGAACTGACACTTTATTGTAATTAGGACCCATTCACATCTCTGTAATACAATCAGTCAGGGTTATCAGAAAGATTTTTCCTCTTTTAGTTGCAGAAGAGAAGCTAAAAAATGTAGTACTACTACTTTTAGGTATTTTTCATTTAATTATTACAAGGCATAGCTATTGTGTTTTGAAGAGATTTTTGTAATTACAAACAGCAATGAGGAAATGAAAACCATGAAGACTAAGGCCACAGAAGAAAAACCAGAAACATTTTCTCTGCACTTTAAAAGTAGAAACAATACACGCTGTTGCTAAATAATTCACATGTATTGCTGGGGCAGCTTCTCAGAAAGCAACATTTCCTTTTTCATTTACAAGTTTCCCCAAATGTTTCATTAAAATTCAAAGGCTGTGCTGGAAAACAAAATAAAGTACTTTCAGGTACTGAGGTTTTTTTGTTGTTGTTGTCATGTTTTTCCCTCACCCAGTTTTAAACAGGTTATCTTTTTGCCTTGTATTCTTTGGCAGCTGACACTCCTAAAGGAAACAATTTTTTAATCACTGCTGAATTCCAAAATTCTGATCACTAAATAAAGGCTGGTGAGATGTGACAATGGTACATTCTATCCTCCCATGGCCTTTCCTCTACTGTTCTGCCTCTTCTCCCTCTCAGCCTGTGGTACTTCAATTACAGAGCCTGATTTTTCTGGTGATGAAGAGATAATGGACCCTCTGAGAAATAAGACACCACATAATAATGGTTTGCTCTACAGAAGAATTCCATTTTAATTTCATGGTTGTTGCATTATCCCACATGATTTCTCACAAGACATTACAGTAGGATCACAATAATGTCACTGCTTGTATGTACATAAAGCAAAGTTAACTATAAAGTGTTTTTATTTCAAATACTTTCTCTAGGCTGTATAAAGCATTACTTTATAATGACCGAACCTCCTATTTTGCTCTTGTTTTCCAAGGGAAAAGCGTATTTACCCTATATGCATGTATGCTCAAGGCTAAAGCTGAGGAGCTTTGATTCAGTATAAGGAAGGTACCTGAGACCAAGTATACAATATTCAGTGGCTAATACTTAATGACAAAACATTTTGAAATAATAACAATGAAAAGAGAAGGATGTTCATGTAAAAAAGGAGAAACACAAAAGGTAACTTCTTAGTAGTTTATAGTAAGGTAGGGCTTTTTTCTTAAAACACATGAAATATTTCTCTAGTTGTTTCAGGAACTCTGACTGGAAATAGTTGATACAGCCTTTTGTTCAGATGATACAATTGACATCAGTTACCATTGAAAAAACTGTATATGTAATAATTATAATGGCATGTGCACAAAAAGATACCTGCCTTAAAAACACAGATGCTTACTACTGTTGTAGGCCTATAAAACTATGTCATGAATTATTTTAAAAATTAATTTTGACATTTCTAGTTTCTTGGTGGATGTATTTTCTATTTCCAACAGAGCTCTAAAACAAAAAGCTCTTTTGACAGTGAACAATACCCCATGCTGTGCATGAAACATTTGTCTGTTTCTGTGCATCTTCCAATGGTAGAAGAATTTTGAATGTGCCAGTGTATGAGCTCGCTTTAGTTATTCAGTGTTATGAGTTATTGAAATCTCAGAAAATATACAAAGCAACAAGACACCACTGCAAATATTTAATAGCTGTCTGTAAATAAATCAGACATATCAGTTACGCAACACTCAATCTGAGCATGCATGCATTTGATTTAATGCCATGTCTCTGGCAGAGGCCAGTATCAGATACTTATCAAATACTAGAATGATGCTCCCTGAAGATATGATCCCCCTTTCCATGGATCTAAAGACTGTGGATGTCCTCAGTTTCAGTTGGGGTCATATTCGCTAACAGCTCTTGATAGACTTCCAGGTTGTTTGTTTTTTTCCTAAAGAGTCTACAATTGAGGGGTTTTGAACTTCAAAGATAGCGTAACTGCATGACTGAGAAGTGTATTCACTCATCTCATTTCACAGCATTACTGGCAATAATTTTATCAGTATTTGTTATGTGGAAAATATGGCAAGCAAGTAAATGTGGCATAAGCTCAGTAAAAGACAATCTATGAACAGAAATACAAGATATGTCAATTTCTCACATACTGTGGCTAGTCACAAGCATGAAGACAAAGATTTCATAACCAGAGTATACAAATAAGTGGTGTAAGGACATTATTCTTATTGTAGTTTCCTTGCTCAACCCATTGGTTCAGCCTAAGTGACTCTTCTTGGTGACTGGCACAGTGGAGAGATGGAAAGAAGAAAAATAAAACCACGAAGCCTACTGCTGTCAGCAACAAAATATTGTGGCTTGAGTGATAGAGTTGTAGCCAATTTTAAGTTTTAATTATTAGCTCATAGGATGAAAAACTCTTTGGTTTCGTGTGACTTTTTCATTTATTGTAGTAAGAACCTCTATATTTTTAGTAGCATTGATTCCCTCCATCACCCCATGTCTTGCCTTCCTCTAGTTTTCAACAACCTCCACTATTGGGCATTTACAGATCATAAAGACAAGAGACTGGTTTTGTTTGGTTTTTTTTTTTTTTTTAACATTTCTCCTACTGCTTTGTGATCTAATCCTCCCAGAGGCTTAGCTGGTACAGGAACTACTCACATCCTCCACACATTTAAATTTTCCAGGTCCATTAAACATCAGAATTCTCAAAAGCTTAAAAAGACAAGACTTTTAAAGCAGGCTTTAGTTACAACCACAAATCCCTCTGTCAGCAAAGGAGAAAAGGGGAATAAACTTGAGCCTAATTCAGAAACCTGCCTTGAATGGTAAATTCATTTTGAGTTAATCTTTCAATGGGATAGTTGCATCAGAGGCAAGAGTCAAATCATGTTACTGCTTGCTGATACTGGTGGATCACCTGTCAGAGGGCTAGACATGCCACCATCCCAGACACATCCTGTGCTCTAACTCTAGGCCTGTAAGTGGAAGAAGAGGGAAATTTTTATCTTATTCAACCTAAGGAGGATTTATTCCAAGTACAAAATACACACTTTCAAACCACATTATAATATACATTTGAATATATAAGCTTCTTCAGAACTAGCCTTTCATAACACTTTAATTTTACATTTTCTGGGATTTTTAGGGACTTGACAGTAGCCTGTAACATGGAATGTCTACACCTTCAGCTAAAATAGCTGAGGTGTTGAGTGCCTTGGGCCATTGCTTAAGAGACACTGAAACTGTTTCCCCCTCTCACCAGGTACACCGCAATAGATTTCCTGTTAACATCCAGTAAAAGCAGTGCAGGGGGTAAACATAAGCAAGTAAAGTCTATTGCAAAATCCCCCTGTGGTTCCCCTAGATCTCCACTTCCAAAGTACTTTCTATGTAGACTCAGTATACTAAGATTATTTGTTTAAAAAACCCCCAACCTAACTGTTTATACATACATCAAGTATACTGTAGCCAATTCTGCTGAAGTTTAATGACCATTTTCTTCTCTTCAAAAGCAGAAGCCATTTTCTTTAAAATATCAGTCAGAAACTATAGTGGTTGTGTTTTTCTTGCTCCTACGCTTACATCCACTTTTGTTTTATTCATTTGCTAAAACATTCCAGGGGGTTTAAGAGCCCCATATGCAATGTTCTCTTTGCCATAGCAGAACTCAAACCCACACCTCCAAGGACAGCTATAATTGCTGCAAGGAAGCACTCGCTAGTTCTCTTGTTGAGGCTGTCACAGTTTGCATAAGAGAAATAATGAACTGGAGCATGAATGTCTAGTATGCTCTTTTAAGAGTAGGTCTTCTTCCCCAGTGCCAGTTCTTGTGTTTCTTTCAGTGATTAATGTAAAAAACATTGAGTCAGGAGAGCCTGGTGTACAAAAATCCTCACCCCTGTCCCCCTTCCTCTTTATTGGAATGTTTTAACCATATAGATCAAACTGTTTTGTTTTGTCAGCCCAAAGTATTAATTACATGCACCCAGTGGAAAAGTTTTGACTGCTTATTATTTTGCATAATCTAAAATTAATCTGTAAGAATTTTTCCTCCAGGTAGGATGTGTGAGTTAACTTCCCCAAAAACCCGTATGTTTCATTATATTCAATGTGTGGTCTTCAGATAGGCACAATATCACAGGGTGTTAGGGGTTGGAAGGGACCTTGGAGATCTTCAAGTCAAACCCCCAAATATATATATAA
>JAAGNO010016454.1:7877-36711 GCA_033439905.1 Ceryle rudis | reverse complement strand
TATATAACACTTCATCCTGAGCTGCTGAGTTGTGCAAGCAATGGAACATAAGGACCTTTAATGTCTGAAAACAAAGGACCTATAGTGGGAAGGAGAAGTTGACAGCAACTGAAAATCATTTTGGAAATTGGTGTTTGGGATTAACCACACAAGTGACACCTAATTATACTATGAAGGATCATTTCCACACTAAAGAGAGAGAGGTATGACTCAGTAGGAGCTCTTTCTCCAAAACAGCTGGTGGGAATTCTTTTCATGATCTTTCCTTTCCATTGTTGCTTTTACCATATTAAACTGAAGACTTCAGCTTTAAGTTCTGTTTTGAAAACAGTGAAATCTGTAAGCACATTTGTAGTCATTCATTGAGAAGGGAATTCTATAGTCTGAAAGAAGATGCTCACAAAGTTCTCCTACTCTCATGCCTTTCACCCTTGAAGCTGGCAGCTTGGTTATTTCTGAAGAAAGCTGAAACAGTCTTAACAGAATCAAGCCCTGTTGTTTAGGGCTGGGGTCACGCTGAGTCTTCCCATACAGAATATTATAAACATCTCCAACCTTGATCATGCCACTTTCTTTCATTCCTGCTTAAGGCATAAGGAACATCAATAAACACTTTGAATGGATGAGTACTATAAGCAAAATTAATTATAAATTTTGTTTATTGATGATGCACACTTAAGTGTTTGTAATAGTAGTAGCATATTGTTATGACTAACATTTGCCACAGATTTTGTTCTTTCATTCATGAATTATCCCTAATTTTTATCCGAGTTGCTTTCAGGTTGGTAACAAAAGATTATGAAAATTTATCATGCATAATAATCACAAGGTATGGATTATTCCCTTCTAGTCACAGTATGTTCCTTATTTTATGCATGACAAAATATTATTAAATAAGAATGTGATAAGCCAGTCACTGTCGGAAATTTTAAAATTTTACAATAAAATCCATGCATAAGTGAAATTGTTCATGAGTTCTTTGCAGCTGGTGGAATATTTGAGTTACAAATTACACAACTCCACACTTCAAAGCTATCAAACCTTGGTCCAACACTAAGCACTACTGTAGCGCAAACAAGAAGGTATTTGTAGTGTTTGCCGAAGTTATAAATATATTAGTGAATCTATGACTTGGGTCATTTACTTAGCCAGGAACAAAGACAGTATATATCTCATACCACACTTCTTAGGAATCTGTAAGATACACTGATATCCAAGAAGCACTAAAAAAAAAAAATCAGTTAAAGTGATAGTCTTCCTGGAATTTCTCTTCACCTCATCATGGTATAAAAGCTAAAGATGAGGCCTGCACCTGCACAGGGGCTCCAAACAGACTTAACCAACCCATGTGCCCAGGATTTGGTTCACTCATACACAGTATCCTGCCCTGTTCTTCACTATATCCTAGTTTTGATCAGCTTTTTACCCATAGAAAATCTGGCTATGAGAGCTAGAAGAAAAGCACAGTGGGATTTGGACAGATAAAGTGAAGAGGTGCACAGACACCTGGTGCAGACTGCAACATCAACTGCAGTTGATAGGCAGATGCTTGCCTCCCCCCCCCCCCCCATCATCAACAGGGCCGAGTGCCTCATACATTCAGGAAAGGAGGAATGAAAATACTCCATTTTTCAAATGGAAGCTAGAAAAACCTAAGTTTCAGCACAGAAATATAGAGACAACAAACCTCACTCCTGCAAATCATTATCTTAATATTTAAATTCTGCAGGAATATAACACAGAAATTCATCAGCAAACACATACAACTGCCAGTGCAGCATGTAACAGGTACTAGTGACTGTTTGCTTGAAAGGTCTGTGGTTAGACATGTGTAAATGGAAGACTGAAAAGTATTATTCTTCTCAGGAATATTTTAATACACAGAAAACATTCCCCTGAGAAACAGCACAAGGCAAACCTCCACAAGAACAAAACTCAGTACAGGGAAACTATTGTATCAAAAAAGATCTTAAAAGAAGTGAAATCAAAACACTGTTCTAAATATAAGTGAGCCAACTGTAGAATTTCTGCATTTAAGTCTTGATTAAACAATACTTTTGATCACTTAACTCCTCTTGAGTTTATTGAAGCCAAAGGTCAAATTTACTTCAATGTATTCTATACCTTCGTGAAAAGGAACTTGAGTGCAAACCTCAGAAAATATAGACAAATCCTCCTGTATACAGTGGAAACTTTTGAAGTCGCTGACATCCACTTTACAAGTAAAAAGATAAAGGGGAATGAGGAAGCAAACTCATTAAAGTGGTTAGACTAAAAGAAATAATGTATGTTTTTAACTTTGTACAATCTACAGTTAAGAAAGCAGAATTGCTTAAATCCAGATCAGGTTGTGCTTATTTATATCAGGAGGAATGTAAACCTGGTGAAGTAAAAGCACATGCTGTATTGTGCTTTTTAAAGCTTTTATTTAGTGTTTTGTAAAGAAATGACCCCCAGAAAAGTAACCAAAGAATTGACAAACCAAGCTTCTTTCTCTCAAATACACTTATGGTTTGTTTTTAAAGCAATTACATGAAGTGCTCTAATTGCTACTTACTTCAGGAAAGGTTTAGCTCTGCAAAAATGCAGACTACACTTAAAGATATTTTGAGAGATTTTAGGAAAATATACAGTGATGCCAAACTGTTGCACCTAGGTAGCATTTGGAGTTTCATGGTTTTTACCACTTGCAGACAACAGAGAAAAATAGAAGTCTGCAACCTTGGCAGTTATTTCACTTTAGATGGTGCATTCCATTTCTTATAAATTTGTTACAGTAGTTAAGCAAAACAATGGTGCTTCTATTTTCAAGCCATGTTATTTTATATGTAGCAGAGCTGTCATACAGGCAGCCTGTTTGCCTGCTCTGCAAGGTTTTATATTCCAAAAGGCTTTCCACCCCCTATTCCCTAATGGTGAAAATAAATCAATTTCATCTGCTGGTAGTTTCATTTCTTCTCTTCACTCCCCCCCCCATTTCCCTCTCCTTCCTTTATGGGCCCCTTTCCACAATGCCATATGGCAGCTGAAGGAAGGGTAGAGCAACGATCTGCATATTCAGCTCCTAACAAAAGATGCAATAGTGTCAAAGAGGCTCATGAATGCATGAGACATACATGTATAGCGAAGTGCCTCCAGTCCTGTCAGGAAGGACTAAAGAGAAGCCTGATAAACCTGACATCGCTTTAGTGCAAAGAATAGTGGCAGTGCTTCTCTCAGCAGTTCATCTCGCTCCCATCCATCTCCCCCCACCCCCACTCCCCTCCCACCCTTTTGGTTCCATGCCAAAATCCCATTAGCTCTATTAATGACATGTGGTTCGAAGTAAAAGCGTGTGGCAGAACAAGAAAGGCACAAGATCAACCATCCTATCTATTCGATTTTGATACATGTATCACGAGATAGAAGTATTTCAGCAGGGGCCATGTCAGCTTGGCTACGTGAACAGCAAAGAGAAAAAAATGCGGCAAGAGGCTGTAATCAGTTTCTCAGCTGTCCTAATTCATCTCCCTAAAGTCTTAACATATGAATAGATGAAACTTAATTTTGAAATGCTGACAAAGTTTCCAGCATTCACATTTGAAATGCAGCTTTGGCTTTATCTGCCCCTCACCCTCCCCAAAACTTTAAGTTCGTTAAATACAGTCCCCATCAGCATTGTGTGGCAGAATGAATACTCTCTGCGCTATTTCAACCACTTACTTAGGACTCCCTTAGTTAAACAAAAAAGGCACAAATGAATTCTTCTGTGAGGGTCCAGATCTCCAAAGCTTAGAGACCTGGCATTTCAATATGCAGGTGTTTTCTCCTAGAGTACGTTGAAGGGTTGCCTACAAAGAGATTTTCTGTATTTCTTCATTATATCAACCCAGCATGCTTGTAGCTTCATTTGCCTGTAAGATTGTTTCTAAAAGCAGGCATTTTTAAAAGAAAAAACAAATAATCCATTTCCAAACTGAAATAAATTCTCATTTTGGCAGGCAAGCAAATAGTCATATCTTATATTTAAGGCAACACCCTATTTTACTACAAGAAAATTGTAGAAAAGTACAGGAGTATTGATTGGCTATGTAATAAATATCTTGCTTTGTTCCTTGTGTCTCAGGATACTTCTGCTTAGTCCACTGAAAGTCAACAAATAATTAAATTTCAGTCAGAAGTTAGCAAGACAACAATTTTTAATGAGACTGAATTTTTTAAAAACACCTGAATCTGTTTGACGTATAAATTCAGTCTTTCAGCATCTGCATAGGCTGTTCTGATTAGCCCCAAATTGCTCAGATACTAACTTTCAACCTGAGCCATCTCTAGGGCAAGTGTAAAGTTGAGAGTTTCTATTGGATTTAGCTGCACTTAAAGTCTGGCTGGATTTGCTGATCATGGCAACCACCTTTTAAACCCCTAACTGTCAGGCTGAGAAGAATTGCAACAACACAAGTCCCTGCCTCCCACCCCAAAATTCTGAATAAAAATTATTTAATATTTTGATTGATGTGCCAATAGTTCCTGCACTCTTAAAGATCCAAGTGGCTTTTGATTCTAGAATAAGCCATCTGCAGACATCAGCCTTATGTTACTGATTTCATTTTGAATTCTGACAAAAATCTATGTGTCTATCTGAAAATTGGCAATATTTCCATGTTCCTATACCTAGACTTGGTTCAGGTAAAGACTAGTAATTTTTCCAGAATGAGAAGCTACTTGTTATATCAGTTCAATGACATATTAAGTGCATCATTAGATACATTACAGGAGAGAAAGAAGACACATAGACCCTTCTGAGCAAGAACACCAAGACCATGCAGTTAACTCATACTGTTTCAATTCTGATATTACTGGACAGAGTGCTTACAAATTAAAATATATGAGCACTCTAGGACCTGTGATTACAGGCACTTCTCCAGTCATAAGAAAACCTTGAAAAGATGATGTGCTTTTTTTCCTCCCCATCAGGGCTCCTTTCTTCCTAACATGATAGCCTTTGCTCATCTAGATTTTGTCCTGAGTCAGTACTTGGCACTGTACAGTGCTTAGGCAGAAGCTAAGGTCCTGCCATGTTTACAGATGTCAACACTATGTCTGGTATGTCTGCTATGCAGATAATGTGGCATCACGTGCAGTTTAGCAGAGGGTCTCGAGGCAATACTCTAAGCTTTTACAAATTTACATCTTTGTGAGCACATCAGTCAGTGACTCACTGGCTGCTGACCAGAAATTTCTATACTCACCACAGTGAGCTCACCTGTGGTTTGGGATTTAGCCCATACCTTCCTTCATTGCCTGCTTTGTTCTATATAAAGCAAATAAATTGAACATTTTGGGAAATGTCTTTCCATTTTTCAGGAGCACAGAGGATAACTTATACTGCCCTTTCCTTTTACCAGACAGCGTAATTGGGGTCCATTATCTGGGAATACAGGAAAAAAAAGGCAGTTTTTATAACTTAAGTGGAAATTATTTTTTTCTCCTGTAAGCACTAGTTAAAACTTGAAATATTTTGATAGAAAGGTAGACAATCCCTTGATCTACCACAGTCATGCTAATATACCCTATCACCATAGCAGGGACATCTCTTTTGGATTAGAGGTATTGAGTGAACGACCAAAATGCCAAATGCCAAGGCTACCAGTGTAAATGCAAAAGGCTCTTTATTTTTCTGGTTGAATTTACTTATTTCCTGTGCTGATGAAAACAGAAAAAAAATCATGCCAGTCTTTGCAATACAGAAAAAAATGTTCCTTTTCTGGGGGTTGGACTAGATGACCTTGAAAGGTCCCTTCCAACTCAAGCCATTCTGTGAATCTGTGATAACACACAAGTTCGTCTACTTTGTTTTGGCCTTAGTGTCTTTTGTCTCTCTGATCAAAGCAGATTCAACATTATCCTGAAACTGGATAGCTACGAACACAAGCAGTTCAAAGTGACAGTCAAGCAGGACCTTTTTTTAAAACTCAATAGTTCTTCAGGTCTTCAGATTTGGTTCCAGAGGGTAAAATGCCTTCTGCCAAGCTGCTGCAAGGAAGCATGCAATATCTAACATTTTCCATGGATTAGCTGAGCTAGACTGAGGCTTGAGTGTGAAGTGACTTAGAGAGGTTCATTGCCTGGTCTAACAACCACTTGATGGTAACTAGTGGCAAAAGAGTAAGATGGGGCAAATTGCAGGGGGTTTAAGTTTTGGATAAGAACTTACTTCCAATATCTTTTTCCCTCCTCTTACTCATTTCACCTACCATGCTTGAAATTGCAAGTATGACACTTCAGGTCTATCTGGCTGTAGCAATTTTTTCCTAGCTAGTTACAGATTCATTTCTACTGAAATTCTATTACTCTCAGCTATTTCTCTCAAGGATTGTAACAATTCTTCTGAAAACAGATCAGCAGCTTTCATATAATCTTACTCCCTATAACTGGAACAAGGCCTGCTTCTAGTAAATCCTGCAAGTAGATGTGACAAGAATAGAAAACTTCTTTTCATTTCCTCCCTGCCACCCAGACAGGTAGCAGATGAAAGACATTTCAGTTTTCTGATTCCAGACGCAGTGTTAATTGCCAGCCTTCAGTTAAAGAACACAGCTAATGTTGTAAACATTTTTCCCTACAGCTTTGACATTAAGCAGGGACAGCAGAGGGGGGCTCATTTCTCATGTGTGAGGTTGACGAAGCTAGCATGGAATAAACATGTAGATTCTAACAGACTAATTAAAAAGGTATTTTCACTATCTTTGATGATTATCAAAGAGAACTTGTGTTTAGATAAAATAAACCCAGGGTATATACTATAAATTATATGGCTAGATTTGAAATGTCATGCATATAGAATTGAAAGAAAAAATTAATATATGCATATAGAATTTGAAAGAAAATGGGCTCCATAATGTCATCTAAAAGACCTTAATGCTGCTTTTTTTTTATATTTAGGTGGATTCCATCTTGCTTAATAGACATGTAGTTACGCATCAGATTAAAACTAAAGGCCTCATTCTGTTAGTAGCATATTTTGCAACATTTTTCAGGTTCTTTGAATTTGGCAGTGGGCATTTAATTTTTTTTTTTTTTAAACTTTTGATCTGCAAGCAAGCATTCTGACACCCAAATGTTTAATATTTCAGTTTGCTTTGCTAAATCCAACTGTTTATATAGGTTATGTGGAGTTTTGTTTCCTTTGATTGCAGGATTCAAGAACTGGAATAAGAGGAAGAAGTAATTTGGGCTCCGAATCTGTTGTCAGGCAGCAGCTCTAGAGCAGTAATGCATCTTAAGGAACATGAAGCATCGTAGTTCTGAGCTATGAGAAACTATCTGCTAGTTAAAGAAATCATAGGCACAAATTAAGCTATATTACGTGCAGGATTTAATTTTCTCTGATCACAATCACACAAAGCAATTGCCTATGGATGCATTGTACCAGGTATCAGATCCTTGCCCAGATCAATTTTTTCCTGCTCATGGCTCTGATGAAGAACTGTTAAAAACAATATTTCATTTCATGTTACATCGTAGTGGTAACGTATTAGCTGATGAGCCTGAAATTCAGCAGCTGAGCAAATGCATGCCAGCGACACATTCTCTGGACATTCAAATGTTCAGAAAATTGATACAAATGGTGGAAAGAAGCAGAAGAAACTCAACACCAAATTAATTTTGTAATGTGTATGAATTTTTTTATATCAAAATAGATTATATTCAGTAGGGAATAGTCTATAAATCTGAAAAACTTGGAAAGTTCGATCTACACAGCCCAAAGTAAGGTCACTTACTGGAAATCCTAGAAATATATCAGAAGCCTTAACTGTGGCTATTTTGAATATAAATTTTTAGAATACTTAATGCAGGTGCAAGAAGTGTTTTCATTTTAAAGAGGAAGGCTGATTATCCCTAGATAAAATGGGCAGCTAAAGGATTGCAATGGAGGTGCAAATCTGATCCACTAGATCCATCAGACTACATCCAAGGACATCTGAAAAGAATAAATGCCATAGGCCAGTAGTTTTGAGGACATTAAGATCTTCTGAAACCCTGTAAAAAGAACCTCAAGATAGCAAAGTTAACAGCTTCTGGGGCTGAATCTAAGGCAGAAGAAATAAAGAAATACACAGCAATGTCTGAAGAGATGGGCAGACATGCTCTGCTCACAGCCAAGGCTCTCTGCTTCCTCCCCCTCTAAAGCTAGCCCACATATCAACCTGTGAGACACAGCAAGTGCACATAGATTCAGAAGGTGTGCTGTGATCCCAGCTCCTGCCCTTAAGATATAATGCAGCTTCTGGGGTGCTGCAGGATCTCTGGAAGGGCTCAGAGTCTGCAATTGGTACTGCTCCTTGGCAGAGAAATGTTCAGTCAACCCGAGAGAAATTTGTTACTCCAACTGATAAGACAAATGAGTCTCCAGGTATTCTACCTCGAAATAATACAGCTGTAAAAGATTTTCAGAAGGGCATCTATTATGTGCTTAATTGTAGAGTTAAAGGAATCCAGAGAAGTTTCAGGTGGGAGAGGAGCAAAAGAAACTAAAAAATTATTTGGGGGGCCACATGCTAAACTATCTCAATGTCTATTTTCATTGGGTTTTATGGTCAAATTTGACTACTTAACTCCTGAATGTGAAATCAGTGAGTGTTCCCCTGAGCCATTATTCCAAATGAACATTCTTCTTGAACATCTTCTTTAAAAACAATACCATACACATGCACACCACCACCACTGAAAAGTATCTTAAAATGCCACAGAAACCCTGAGAAGCTTCTTCATTGTAACTCTGACTTGAGAAAAGAAAGTGATCTCTGACATACTACCCCAATTATTTATAACTAGTATGTATTTAGCTAGAAATAAAGCACAGGAAGTTTCTGCAGTGTCAGATCTCTACCTGTTTTCTCAGGCAGCACCTCAGAAATACAAAACTAGCAAGTTCCAGCAGCGGAAAAAGTCTTGGAAGTAACATTTAAAATTTTATCCTGAGGAACTGGAAAACCAAACAAAACTAAGCAGCCTGGTAAGTTTTGAACATTGTTAGACTGGCAGCACATGATAAATTACATATACACACAGATATGTAAACAAAAAACCACTTTCTTAGCAAATTACCATAGTTTTATTGACAATAAAGAGATTAGGAGAGTTTAAAGACAAGGAACTACTGTTTATTATTTAGCTACTTTTCCAAAGCTATGTCTGGGACAAGTACACACATTTTGAAGAAAAGCAGGCAATGTTCTTACTTTCACATTTAGCAGAATTTATAGAGAAAAGTGCTGTGCAGTCTTGTTTGCCCAATTTTCCTGACATATGAGGCTGTCTGCTGCAGCAGTTAGTGCTGACACAGGTATCACTAATCACCAGAAATAAATGCATGACATTTTCGAATTTGGTGCACTAATCATCTCCTTGGAAGTGAAGATGCTGCTAGCACAGTGACAGGACTTAATTTACTTTCTCTTCTCAAAGAACAATAGAATTTTGTCTGAATATTACATGGTCAGGCAAGTTCTTTCCTGTTAGCTGGGCAGTAGCTAATTGAATGGGTGGTAAGTTTGCTGTAACAGATTGGAAAACAAGTGCATATGATAAAATGTAAAGGATTATATCTGGTAAGCCTTTATGATCTTACCAGCCAGTCCTGGGGACTGGTGTCATCTTTTCCAGAAGACATTAAACCTCCTAGGGGTGCAATAAAACATTGCATTTTAGCACATAGTATACAGAGTTGTTGAGGTTTGAAGTTCAGAAGGTGCAAGGGAAGGGCCTCAGTAGCAAAAGACAGATATGGCACCAGTCCTGGTGAAAAAAACAAGCTACACAAAGAAGAGGAAGGAGGCATTACAATATTGGCATAGTTAATACTACCTCACTGCTAGCAATTTAGATTTCGTTTATTATGTCTATGTTTAACTAGCTATGGAGACCCTCATCATATGAGCTTCAAGAAATACTTCCTTCCAAAGTGGGTGGTAACTCAAAGTTACTACAGAGACAAGTGCCAGTCAGGACTCCAAATACCAGCTTCAGCAATTTGGATAAAGTGCACTATTTTAATTGTTACTTTTCATTATTCCCAAATGAGATTGTTATGAAAATTAATTAGGAAGACACCAGAAAACTGCATCCAAGAGATGCAAACGCAAATTTGGGATTATTGTTTCTAGATCTTACTGGCTTTCTTGGTTTGAAATAAAATAGTTTTTGGCTGAGGACCACGCTGTGGTGAGAGATGATGCTCTGGGGTTTTTAAAACCATGAACAGGAAGAACAGTCTGATTATTGTAGTATTATCTTTTGACTTGGAAGAAAATCAAATAACCTGTTTCGTTAGAGTTTGCCTTTGCAATTTTTGGGATCATCTTCTCCAGCTAAGATCACAGAAGGACAAGGTTGCTTATGTGTTTTGGGAGGGGAGGGATTTTAGAGACACTATGGCTATAGATTTTGCTATGCAATTACATGCCTTATGAAAAAAGGAGGGTATTAATATACATAGAAGCAATTATCTCCTTAAGCATAGGTGTTTAGTGGTGGTTGAAATGCTCTAGCCTCTTTTAGACCTCTCTGTAGTAGAAAACAGAGAATCAGGAGGCTCGTTATGCCTGGAACAACATCTGTCAGCCAGATGGAATATCCTGAGACCTCTAAAATGGTACTAGAAACCTCTACCTATAAACCCCAACATTTATGACAGCAGCCTCAGGAAGTGCTGCTCCTTTTGTACTGTAGTAAATGTTTTGCTAACCCTTTGTTTCAGTGTATTTGTTTACTTCAGTGAAGTAAGGGAAGGTCTGTCTTACGAAGTGACAGACAAAGGACATCAAGAAAGATCCAGAACAGTACAAAGAAAGAATTTTCAAAGCAATGGTAAGGTGGTAATGGAAATCTAGATTCTTCCAAAGCACTAGCATTGTCAATAACTAAAAGATACTACTGCAAACCATGGATTTTATGGACATCTGGAGCTAGCAATGGACTACAATAAAATACCATTAATGCCTTTGTTACAACATTACTTGCTACAAAATTACGTGTTCTGGTATTGCATTGTTGTATTTTAAAAACAAGGAAAGTACTAGAGAATTATGAAGGTAAGATTACTGAGAGGCCAGCAGTAGATAAAACCCAGCATATAGTGTCATCTCAGGAGCTGCATACCTTATATATACAAGGTACATATAGAGCACATTATTTTTTCTAGTCTCTGAAAGAAGCAGCTTTTCTGATTTGAATGGATACCTTAAGTGGTTGCATTTCAGATGTGACTAAAAAGACCAAGATTTTTCATCTGCTTCATTTGAGATCAATTCAAATATGCCTTTATAAGTTAATTTTGGATCATCTTCATGCTTTGTTTCAATGGTTAGTTTTAAATCTTATTATATTTATAACAAAAGCATAGAACATTTGGAAGAAAAAGAAATTTAAAATACTGAAACATTCTATTATGAAATTATTAATATGATATAAAAAAGTCAAAGTTGAAAGTAATTTAGTCAAAGCCAGAACAATGTCAGATGAGAAGTAGAGAGATATTTTCCCTTTGGGTTGATAAGATTATGTAATTAGGGACTACTAGAACGCCAAAACTATTGTTTGTAATCAAAATAGACATTACAAAAATATGCCCCCAATCTGCCTTGCTCAAATACCTAATGAAAGACAAGCTACACAAATTCTGAGATGCACATCAGAGTAGTTTTGGTGTGTGTCAGAGGTATTTTCATCCATTTTCTGTGCCACATGGACTCCTTTAAAAATATTATAATTTTTTTTAACCTTGGCAGAGTGGGTAGATGTTTTTTTCTGAAAACAAAATCTAAAAGAGAAAATGGAAATCAAGCAATCCAGGTGGGATTTGGCTGAATAATAAAATGAAGGTAGCAGTGTGTACCGAGTGCCTAACTGCAGTTAGAACAAGTAGATGCTGAGGGCAGGATTTGGCTGCCTCTGTGCAGGTGGCAGGTCCTATCTGAGCTGCTGCAAGGAATCCCACCTGACAACCCAGAAGGGTACAAATATTTCAAAGACTTTGTATCTTATCTACCAGTACTTCGCAGACATTATGAATACCTTTAGGCACCTCACACAGAACAACCTATGGACATTTAGGCCATCATAATATGATTAACTCCCTTTAAATGAGCAAGGGAGCCAAGCTCATCCTAAAGCAAACACCTACACTTGGACTGAGTCATGCCCTGTACTCTGCAGCTGTACTGACAATAGCACCAGTGATATAGCAGGAGCTTAGGCAGTTATACATGGTATCAAAACACAGGCATTTCTATTGAGTTAAATCCCATCACTGTTATTGGAGAATTTGGATTTTTTTTTTTTTTTTTAGTTTGTATGACTTCACTGAAAAGCTCAATTTTTAGTAGGCCAATGTCAAAAATGAATGTTTAAGTTAGCAAGCCAATTCCTATTTGTTTTATAAACAAAACTAAACCAAAGCAAACCAAACCTCAAAAAGCTTTTACTTCACTTGAAGTCATTGAGGAACTAAAAGTCCATCACTGACCCAACTAAAGATTAGCAGCCACACCTGAGGAAACTGGTGCTGGCTCAAATTATTTCCCTAAATTTTATGCTGCATAGCACAGTTAATTTATGATAAAATTTGTCATTGTTTTTTCACACATATTATAATATTAGGCTTTTCCAAATATGTGGTTCCTTTGTTCTCAATTGTATGAACATCTTTATCAACTTACAAATTATTTTGAAGTACTAAACCGCACTGGTAAAACAGGAATGAAATAGTTCACTCTTTAGACTGACTTTTTTGATGCAGTTTTATGCAGTATATGCCTGCATGTACCTATATACAGTGCTTAACTTTAAAAAATCAACATTAACTGCTCCATAGTAAAAAATTGCCTGCAATTACAAATATTTTGTAATTATGGGAAATAATGAGAAATTGTTACAAGTCTTTAAAGTTCAAGTAACTTTTTCCACTAACGTCCTTGCAGCATAATCTGAATTCTTCCCAAGAAAATTGGCCATGTAGGATTGAATTACAGCAATAACAACTGAAATTAAACTGCTTGTCTGGGTAATCATGATTAGATCCTTTGTACTCATGGCTATATGATACACAGCTTCTTACTGTCAGCTTCATTTAATATTTAAGCAAGAGCTAGTAAAACTGAAGAGGGCATTTTACCTAAGACAACTTGATGTTTATGGTAAACCCACAGGAGAAAAATGTTTCAGTGTCTTAGTCAAATATTTAGATTCTCTGAAGGCATTTAGGATCATAGTGTGGTCAATACAATGCCCTTTGAAGTCAGTGGCAAGAGGCCCAATTAGAATTGCATGAAACCTAATTTTTCCACTAAAATCCACATGTTCAAAGTATTTTTCTGTTCCATTCTAAAAGCAAGCAGTTGCTTTAAAAATGTGTTTTCCTTGACAGAAAATGTGTTTCCCAAATGAATGTTTCCAGTTCCTCAGCATGTTGTTCTAGTTCATTATTTTTAATTTGCAATTTATGACTCTTTCCTAAGGCCAGTTACTCTGACAATACTATTTTACATCATTTTCCTAAGTTTTGAAATTCTCTCAGTGTTCAGAGAAACAGTTCATTGATAGAGCATCAGTTCCAATATTAATTTTAGTGCTCATATCCATCTCTTTTACTGATATTACTGTAATTCAGACATTTTCTGTACTAATCTCTGGTGATAATGTTACTACAGTGGAAACTCTGGAAAGGAAGTATTTTACATTCTTTTCCAGCAAGGTGATCCAACAGAGAAAGGTAAAAAGCAGATTTCATGAAAAACAAAGTCGTGAACTTTCAATCTCTGGCACGTCACTGTGTCACACACCTCCTGATAGACATTACATTCACCCAATAATTGCTTCAGTCTGTACAGGCAACACGTGAAAATAATTTCCTTCAAGGAGAGCTTTAGCATAGTTTAAAAAAAGTCCATTAACAATTCTTAGCAGTTGTATACTGTGTGTGATTATTTCTGCAGCTTGAGAGACTGTATTATAGCCCATAATTCCCCTTTAACCCTGCCATACTCCTGCTGCCATGGAAACTCTAGGTATCTTTGAAAGATAAGAAGTGAAGTTATCTTAGCATTTTCTACTATTTCATTTAACAAAGATAATAGCTCTTAACAAGCCTTGCCCACTGCCAAGCTTTCTGTAAGGACAAGTTACTCAAAAACATATCTATAAATAATAGAAAAATCTCAGATATGACATGAGTTAGGACCAAACAACTTGCAGCTTATCAAACTATTGTTATTTCCAGGTGAGTGTTCAATATTGGTTTTCCACTGGGCAATACAGGAAGCTGAAAGCAATTTGATATTAACTGCATCTGTTTCAGTAAGATTGGAAAGAAAAAAAACCCACAACTTTGCCCCAAGTCTGTTATGAGAATGTTTGCTCATTTTTACTGCAGGAGAAGTGTTGTTTGTTATTGTTATGGTGGCATACTTAGACTAAATATTTTCTTTCTCTTTAGAGAAACAGATACTTTGTTGCTGATGAAATAACTTCATGTTGCAACCTGTTCTCAGTTATTTTGGGATAGTAATGTCCTCTATTAGTCAGTTTGCTGTTGAATTTTCTGTGCTTCTGGCTCATAACTTGCATCTGATACTCCTTTCACACTGCACAGCATCTTGCCTCGTAGCCTTAAGATAAAGACAAGCTAAATTCAAGCTTGTTTCAACTCCACTGATTTTTGTGAATTCCAACCCAAGAACATGTCAGAAAACTGCAAAAAAATGTCATATCCAAATATTCCAATCTTTCATCAGCAAAACATTTTAATTCAGGTAAACCTTGTTAATCCTATAGGCTCCAAGGAGGCCCCGGTCAGTAGACAGGACCAAACCTGTTCAGTCCAGTAAAGTTCCTGTTCAGCCACAGCACAGCTCCAGCTCTCCCAGCTTTGTATTTCCAGCTTTACAATACTGGAGGAACATGGACCCACCCACAGTACAAGGCTTACTTCTACACAAGACATTAAGTACAGCTACACACCCTCCCTCTCCTTGCAATTCTCTTCAGACCTTTTGTAATTTGCAGCCATTAGGTCATACACCCACTGGCACCTCCGTGGACAAGGTACAACTTTTTCGTTACCACATGGGGCAGAAGGAATGTAAATTAATTGATTCCTTTCATAGTACTGTGGCATTTACAAAACAAAACAAACAGAAAGACCCCACATCTCATTTCAAAACAACTTTTCCTCCCTCTCTTCTCCCAGATTGCATCATTCAGGTCCTACTCATCCTTACAAGTCACCTGGAATTCATGATTTTGCACAATAAATTAACAGATTTTGGTTGCTTGGTAACCATAACCTCTTGGTGATTTATTAGGAGTCAAGCGTTGACAAGAAAGAGGTAAATATTCTAATTTGAAATATATTTGGGACCATTTCTTTGCAAGTTTATGTTCTGTGCTCATAGCATGTGCACCCTTTCTCATTTGTGCAAATGTTAATGCTTCCTTATCCCAGTATGACAGCTGTGCATCTTTCCACATTGCTTGCATGACTAAGCTCCTATTTATGCTCATGCAGGTAGATTATTCTGCAGCTCATCTAGAAGCCTCTGAAAACACATCCTTTAAATAAATGAATGTGCAAGAGTAAGTAGAATGTGGGTATGTCTTTCAGATGTTAATTTTTTATTCTAATTTCTGGGAGTCAGGAAAAAAGGATGGTTGAATTTCTGCATTCCTAGCTATATAGAGGGATAAACTCACATTAGTAAGGAAAAGAACATTGTTTGCTTTTTTGCCTTTTTTTTTTTTACTTTAAAAAGGCCTAAAAACTTGGAAAAATCTATATGCTGTGTGTTGCCAATGTATTTTACTATCTCATCTACATAAATTACAATAGCAGCCAATGATCACGGCAGGACTGTATGAACACAGCTACATAGACAAGGCTAAACAGAAGCAAGTGGCTAAACACAACACTAGCATTCCTGTCAAATTATTAAATAACTAATTCATTAAAGCACAGAGCCAAATTAGACAAGCTGGCCATTTGTGCATGTAGACACACTGTAGTTCAGATAATTGGGACCAGCTGTTGTACTGGTCTCCTCCTGGAACAGCTCCAACACTGCTTGAAGGCAACACCACAACATGGAGGCAGGCTGCAGAGAGACGATAGCATTTCTACTTCCCCCCTTCAAGCCCTTTTTCCTCAAGCCATTTATCCAACAGCTACAATGACTCCAGCTCCATCCAGCTCATCTAGCAATCATAAACCAGCTGGAATGATTGGACCCAGAATTAGTTGGTGAAAAACACATAATTGAAACCTCTCCCAGTAATCCATTACAGACAGTTTTACTGTTCCAAAACATATACCCACTTTCATATGCTATTAGATCAGGACTAAAAAAACCTTTACCTAGATTAAAAAGGAAAAAATAGGATGAAAAGTAAGCTTTTTAATTACATATTTTCAAATTTCTCATCCCAAATGTTTTCCACAGGGAAGAACTAACTCTTGCAAAAATCTCCTTTTTAAGCTTGGCAGTTTAGATATTATTGCACAGCACAGTATGAGAGCTTACATAAATGCAAGACATAAAGGGTACTGCAAGAGTGTCTGAAAAAGACTGCACATTAAGTAATCTTTTATTCTGTGACACATATTTGGGTCAAAACAAAAAAGATTTAAGGAAAATTACAACAGTAATGAGCAAATTAAATTCTCATTTACAAACAAAAAAGTAGTAACAGTAAAAGTGTTATGTTGCTTATGTGCTCTATGTCAATTTATAAAAGACTTTTCTATCCTTTCTAACAATATCTTTGTCTGAGGGAAGACAAATCTATTGAATTACAGTAGATTTGTGGCATTTTAACTAACATTCAAAGGTGCAATGCACTTCAAGTATCACTGTCCATTTTTTTCTTAGTATATTGCAAAGTGGACAGTAAACACCAGGCTCTGCTTTTTCCACCTGCCTCAAGCAACAGATGATGCTGAAGCTGACACTTTTCTACTTTTTAAAGGATTGGAACTGAATGAAAATTCCCAGAAAAGCACATTTTTGGGGGAGTGCGGGAATAAATACAAGAAAACCCCAAAAAACACACATCGAGCCTTAAAACCAAGAGAATGCTCAAATTTAGAAGAAATCAAAAAAATGTACCTGTGTATTTCATTTTTTTTGGTTTTACACTTGAAAAGCTTACTCTTTTTCAGCTTAATCTGAAGTTTTATTACACCCTGTCTGATCTTTTGATTACTTTCCATCTGACAAAAATTTGCAGAAGATAATCAGAGGAGATGGCCATACCAGCTCCAGACTGTAACACACAACTGTATGCTCTCTATCCCTGAAATCAGAATCATGGCACATTAACACAGAGCTGCACAAACCCGTAACTCTTTTCTCCCATTTAAAGTCTAGGATTGTTAGTTCAGGCTTTACAACTTTGAAAAATCAGGCTAATAACTTCTGGGCACAGTGCTGTGTCCTATGGAAGTGCCAGCTCTGGTTAGTGCTAGCTTGGGAATCCCTGCCAAAAACGCAGCCTCTGGGTGTGCACATGCACAAACAGAGGAAAAACTTATTGACACAGAAAATAGCACTCTGCTGTATCAATATTTCACACTTTATCTAGGGAGGAATCATATAATCTTCACCACAGATTAACTCTGTTATTCCTTTTGTCTTCTCAAGTAAATCTGAGAACAGCTAAAAAGATTTTTTTCTTGATTAAGGACTCCAAATCCACCCATAACTTAAAATTTAAGGCATTCTCCTCTGACTAGATTAAAAAACACACAACAGAGACAGCACTGATACCACTGCATCTGGTGGGTACAGTTTATTGTCAGGGTTGTCTCATGTGAAAGCCATTTGAATTAAGTCTTAGGCATAAACACAATTTAAAGAAAATGAATGTAAATTATTAAAATTCTATTTTCATTTATATAGCTAAACCCCTAGTCATTGCCAGAGATTTTTTCCTCACCAAAAGAATTCTCAGGATTATAATCTGAAATATATGCCACAGATCAATGCAAAATACAACATTACTGCAAGTGTGTAACTCAGCAATTAAGAGCAGACATCTCACTAGCATTACAATCAATCTTTCAATTTCCTCAGTTCCTTTTGTCTTAGAAAATAAGCAAGAAAATAACATGACTGAATTCATATTCCCTTCAAAACAATACAGCCTTTCTTGTAAATACAAGAGCCATCAGATTTAAAATGTAGCATTAAAAAGTCTTCAATTATATAAATTATAAGACAAATACCAGTTAAATAGATATATTTAGTACATTTTAGCAAGTAGAATTACACACGACAAATCACAGAAACGCTGCCCATTTTGAGAGGAGAACCACAACACTCCATGAGCAAGCCAAGAAAAAAATTACAACTGTTAGTGAACACTAAATGAGGCCCTGACACCTTCTCTCCAAGAATAATAAAAGCACTAGCTCTCTAGTCCTTTATTAAGCTCCAAATACACTGCTTCTGGAAGGACTCAGCTACAGCAGTCTTTGTACTTTTCCAAAAAAGTGTGTTCTCCCCCACCCTTTCCTGCCCACCTTCGAGAGAAGAGCCATCCCTTTCTTGTTGCCTGTTGTCAGCCACAGCCCAGGTGGTCAGCACAACAGAAAGGCCCTTTATTTTCTACCACTGCTGCATGCACAGCAGGAAAAGATTACCTTTTTCACCTCTGGGTGCTTAAAATGAGCTTTCTGAACACTACTTTTTTTTCTTGTAACATGAAACACCTCACATCTTACAAATCTGATTCTGAAAGACTGCATATAAACTCTTAGAAACTTGAGCAATAATAAAAAAAACGTGGTTTTTTAAACCCCAGTGTTTAAACCCCTGTATTTACTTATGTACTACTGTAATTGTGCCCTAATTTCTATTTATTTTTAAACAGTGACAAATTTACATTTTCTCCCAGGTAGAGAACTTGAGTTTTAATTCTTCCAGTTTTAAGTCAATATCTCTCAAGAACTCCCTTGTTATACAGGGTCAAAAACTCAGACTTCCCCTGCAGAGCCCATGTTGGGTGATTCTGGAAACAAACCTAATTGCGGTCCAGGGCAAGGGAATTGGTTTTTTATTTTGACAATTTCTGCAAGTGAAGAAAAATATTGTTTTGCAAAGGGCTGAAAACAAAATTTCCAGTGAATTAGTAAAAAAAAAATTATGTGAAATTAAATTAATCCCCCCACACTGCAAAGCCTGATAAAAAGAAAGAAAAGAGGTCAAAGAGATGATTGTACAGGTTTTCTACTGTGTATTGTCCAGAAGCATCATGTTTTGCTTTCATTCTTAACAGGTAAGTCAAAACATTATGTTCTGGCAAGACCTTACTCATGTGGGGGAACACACCTGAACTTCTGCAGAATTTCCAGCCCAGGCCATTGCTGCTGAGCCTTAGTGCTATAAGAAAAAAGATATGGCTCCTTCCTCAGTACAGGTACAGTATTAACCGCAAACTGGCCATTGAAACTCTTCCATGTGCTGCATTTTTCAAAGCTGGCTTTTAAAAATACAACAGTGTAGGTGTTTTTTTTCTTTTTTTCAGTTTCAGGAAATACTATAGCACTGCTACAGAGTTTAGATGAATTATGGACAGACATGTACATTGAGCCTGGAGATGGCTTTGTCCTATCAGATTCATTTGTCTTCTGGAAAGCGGAAAAATACAATGAGATCCTACATCCATTTCCTCTGTACCTTTGTGTCAAAACACTTCTCTGAAAAAAATTCAAACACAGACTACAAAACAGAAGAATCTCTTACATGTGGACTAAGATGGTCTCAAATGAGGGCATCTGCTTAAGGTTTGTCTCTACTCTTAAGTAGAGAAATCCTTGAGAAAGTGCCCATCTTTACCTCCAGGTTTTGATTGAGTAATGATCTCAAACAGTGGTTGACTTTAGACTTAGGCACTACTTATTGTAGACTGAAGACCACGTACTTGGCTAAACAGAAGTATTATATTTAATGCAATAAAAGGAATTAATTTTCTAATAAGTATACTAAACTTTTTGTCTGAAAGCTGTGGATGGGACAAAATGCTTTAAAAATTACTGGAATTTGAAATCTGATTTACATAGATGGAAATCTAACCAAGGCCAAAACGACTTGCACATAACTTTGAGCTGACCTTGATGCAGGTAGGAAAGTTTCAAAGGCCGTTCAAGTGTTTGCCATGTGGCAGAAAAATAACTTCTGCTTAATAATAATCTTTTGTATTGGTCATTTTTATTCTTAATTTTATATGAGAAGCTATCTTAAATTTACATTACCTATTTTAAAGCATGGATTTATTCTATACTACTAATTAAATATCACAAGGTCCACATCACTGAACATGCTATAGATTAAGGATGAAATCACTGATCACTGGCTCAATATACCAAGTTAAAAATGCTTACTTGATACTAAATTCCCAGACACATAAACCATGCTCCAAAGCATGCAGTTTTAACATTCAGCTAAGTAGTCAGCTGCTTACAGAAAAAGCAGACAGCAGTATACAGAATTTCATCAGATAACCTCCAGAGCTTGTACTGGTCACTTGAAAGCTTGAGAAAAGGCCATGGCAAGAGTGCCCAGAGAGGAGAATAAGGAAAGAAGATACCCTGTAAAGTCTCCTGTGTCAGGATGAGACAAGAAGTTGCTTTCACCCTGGAAATGCAGCAGTTGATTTGGCCTTGTATTGTCAAATAGTGCAGCCAGTGGCAATTTCCTGCCTCCGTAAGAAAAAAGGCAGGGTTAAACCAACTGCTTTCCTCCATTTCTAGAAGAGGATTACTGAAAGATCTCTCTATAAGCATCTCTGGATGTTTTTCAAGACTTAAGAGCTGCCAATTTCAGATGATTTCAACATGCAAATCTCAATTTATAAGCTTGTAATTCCCTCTCCCCACACCCATCCTTTTTTTTTTATCTCATGCATTAGTTCTGTTATCTGCGCATTTGTCTGTCTCATGTCTATTCAAGTATATGGTGAGATGTCCAGCAAAGCCATCAATTATTGTTCTTTGCTTTGTGAGGGACTTCTCTTTGCATCAGAGTAGACAAAGAGCTCCTGTACCTTCAGAGGCAGAGCTGCAGGTTAGCGCATCAACTCTTTTTCAATTCAGTGACTCTTCTGTCAGGATAAGCACAGAGTTTGAGGCCCAGGGCCCACAGCAGCACTCAAGCTACTGGTACACACCTCCTCACACACCCCAACACAACCACCCACACAGTCTACACCTCCAGTAACTCAACCTACTCGCTATCCCTTGCATCCTCTCATCTCCAGTCCCACAGACCCAGAGTGAGATGTACACAAGACTGTCTCAAGCAGTCCCCAGACTCCACAGTCTCTCTAGTAGCCAGCTCCTGCGGCCTCAAACCCAGACATGCACCTTGGGCTCCCAATCCATTTGTTCCACTTACCGATTAACCAAGATTGATATTCTTTAGCAACCACATGGGCATACAGTCCCTCACCCACTCTAGCTGCTGACACCAGACACCTGTGCCTCACATCACTCCAGTATTTTTCCTTTTCATCCCATGAAAATTTCCAAATCCCTTTCAGACCAACCTCCTCAGCCCAAAAGGTGTTCTTGAGCAGCCTTTACATCATCACAATGGGCATTGCTCCCAGACCACGAGACTGACCTCCCTCCTGCTGAAGCCTGAGGGGACAGATCAGGGTCCTCATCCATCTGCCAAGTTTATGGGGGTTTCCCCTCCCCAGCCTTTGCTCCCCTGCATTCCTTTGCCTGTATGGATGGGAGCCTTTTGTCACATAACATCGCAATAATTGTTGTGAAGCAAAGACTTTGAGAGAAATCCAATTACCAGGATATAATTAGGGTTTTCAGATAGATTCATTAGCAGACCAAGCAACCATAAAGCTACTCCCACATGGAAGTCAAATAATGTATCAGTTAAACTATCCAAGCCATAGATTCAGTTCAAGCTGAACCTGAGCATACCAAAATAAAGTGAATTTCTGTGACACTACATACTCTCTGAACCATGAAAGTAATCTCATTGCAAAGTATTTGTAATCATTTTTGGACACTGTTAAATTTTGTAGAAAGCAAATTAGTTACAGTTGTAGAAAAAAAATTTAGAAATGTCAACAATGTGAGCTTTTTGTTGATTGCAAAAGACATTTTCCATCTGGTCCCAAGCATGAAAATATCCTGAAATGACCTGCATATGCCAAAGCTTAGCTGAACTGAATGATAATGTAATCCTGCAAAAGTCTCTGAACAGGGAAAAGCCTTTTCATTTAAGGGCTAGATCCTCCTTCCGCTGAGGTCGATAACAGAACTTGCTTGATGCATATTGATGCAAATCAATGGAAGAACTTCTATTGACTCATTTGGCAGGACCAGTCTCAAAGTGATCCAGTATAATCACTTCTAATATGCAGTCAGATACACACAGAGAAACTTCGGGCTACGTACATTTGGGGCAAATAATTGGCATAGATAATGAAATATAGAGTGACATTCCACCCCACTGATACTTGAGCTCTACAGTTAGAATACAGCTAAAATAAAATAGTGTGCTGAAACTCCTTATATGAACTACAGTTAATGAAAAGGATTATTTTCCAATTGTAGAGAGAAGGAGGAACAGAGTTAGAGAGCAGTTGCAATTTTAATGATACACATTTTTCCCCTCATTATAGCCTAAATTATGTGAAATCACAATATATTGCCTCCTACAACATACACAGTAAAAGCCAATTACCATAAGTCTTTACAAAAATGCTCATAAACACACTTGTGGCTCTCCTAATGGGTCTTGTAATGCATACCAAAAATGGATAAGAAAATCTTGCTATCAGCCATTGCACAAATGGACTCCAAGAGAGACTAAATTAGCCATAATAATATAATAGCTAATATATTTAGATATTAAAATGAAAAATATTAATTACTGTAAACAGTAAGGATGTAAATCTCAGTAACAGTGATATAGTGAGCTACAGTCTTTGTCATATTTATTCATCTCAGGTAATACTCCAAATAAGTTTTAACATTTTTCAGCTCCAGCTTGTTAATTTCCTTGCCTATGTCTAATTTCTCCAATGTGCTAACTTTTCTAAGAAGTGCTTTGTGGATCTCCATAGAGGACACAGCAGATGGTTTAGGAGAACATGCTGGTTCTGAACAGGAAGAGACAGTAAATTTCTTCCCATCATCAGCAATGCATGAGTATTTTCAAAGTATAATAAAACATACAGATGTGCTTTTGACGTTCATTTGAATGCAGTATTTTCTTCCAAATTATTTTCTGCTAAGCTTGAAGCACTGGGTTCTATCCTTTTAAATTTAGTTCTTTTCCACAGTTATATTTGAAATTGTGTGCGCAGAGGTTTAAGTACCTGTAGTTTCATAGGCTAACTCCATGCTGCCAGAGGCTGAATCACACCAAGGAGACATTAACTTGTATGCATTACTTGTCTATATATAATTAACTAAAGAAACAAGAGCCAAGCAAACCTTCTGACCACTTAGATGAAAAAGGTTATTATCTAGGAATAAGGGAAAATACCTTGAGTCACTTCATTTATCTCAGCTATTACAATATTATTTTAACAAGTTGCTAATTGCCAAATAATAAACCATCCCTTCAGGCCTAACCTTTGGAAAAATGTGGGACATTGTGGCACAACATCCCAAAGGAAAAGGAAACAGCACCCACCGGCTTCATCAACTAAGCCACATACCCCTGAGGACTCACTTATTGTTTTGGAAGGACCAGGAGAAGCAGCTCAGCAGTGCTTTTAGTACTACTGCTCTTTGGAATCCAGCATATTTCCATGTACATGGGCTGACACACAGAAAAGTAAAATAAACTCCCCACTTCTCCTGCATTTGCTTTTGAGAAGAATCCAAGTGTTTGACACTGCCAACACTCATGTCATGTCCCAGCATTAAGGTCTGAGTAATTCTCCCTCCATGCAGCCGTAGAGGAATTTTTCCTCTCTTCAGAGTCGGTCACAGTTAAGTTCTAAATTCATAACTGGAACATAATTCACACAGCAATTTACATGCACCGAGAGATTATGTGGCCTCACTCTGGAATGCTGCACCACAAAGAAAGTTTCTATAGTTATTTAAAGCAAGCAAGCCTTTCCCTAGCTATTAAAGAAATTTAATCTTCTTATCCCTATATGGAAGCAGTCTTTGTTTATACATAAAAAAAAATCCCTTGCAACGTCCTATCCCCTCACCATTAAGTTTTCTGTTTTTTCTTGCTTTGGCAAAGAAATTGTGAAAGAATGTGAAAAACTTATTAGGTGTTTATTATCAATTACAAAGAAAATGAAAAACAGGGAAGTTAATGAAAAAAGTTATCCCTGGAGTTTGGGTTAGATTTTCCTTTTCCCATGGGAAACCTTGTAAGAGAAGGACAAAAAGGAAGCAATTCAGGAGGTTTCTCAGATGGTTCCAGTAAGGCTAACAGAGTTATTTTTCACTCCTCTCCCTCACTGAACAATCAGGGAATCTGACACCCAGATCTTGTAAGCTGTACCAATGTCAGAGTCAGGTGTATTCTTCAGGAGAAGAACCAGGCTTAGAGGGCTTCCTGCACTAGCTGCTCGTGAACATCAAAGCATAAGCAAGGCTAATATATTTAACTGGCTACCAGCATCACAGGCAGCAAGCAGGAGAAGCTACTGGTTCCTGCTAAATTCCTCTTTTGGTAAAGGGGTGAGAAGGGCATTAAGTGGGGAAAAACTGCGTGGGCCAAAGGCTCCATCCCAAAAAAGCTTCTTTGGGACATCTTTTAAATGGGTTTCTCAAGGAATTTGAGAAGCAGATTGCAAGTTATTAAAACTGAATATCTCTAGGACATTTTTCTACGAGTTGTCCTAGATGCTGTGTTTGTGTATTGTGTCCTAACCAGTGTTCCCATTAGCATAAAGACAGCTACTGGAAAAAGAATTAATTGGGTATCTCTCCCACAAGAGCAAATCACATGTTTCAATGTTCATGCATCTCATCGTGAACAGTCTTGTGATACCCCAGCAAAATTTCAGAGAGAAAGCATACACCTTCTATACAGAGGAAAGGATATCTGATTTATAATAAAATTCTAGCATCACAAAACACTCAAAAAACGCCACAAGACTTATTAGTCCAAGTGCTTGTGAATGGTCACATGGCTACAGGTGCATTGTCAAGGTAGGTATGATACTAAAGCTGATACAAAAATATCATCTCTTTCATTAGACGGTTTCTCCTTCAGCCTTTTGGGCTTTTAATACTAAATAGTTATCATACAAGAATCCAATGTAAGAAATGAATGTATTTTGAAGCTTTATGTAGAGTAGAATAAGAAGCAGAGAAACCAAGACCAAGCTGAATTCACACTGACACCTTTACACACAGAAGGTTAAATCTGATACTAATTGCTGGGCACTCCAAGGGGGGGAAAAGCAATGGTTAATTATTACATTATGTGGACATTTTATTTCACATGCCAAGGTTTGAGCACAGCTGAGTTCCCTGATGTGAAAGTATCTAGAAGGCATGTTTTACTTCCCAAGAGTTTTACTACAGGCAATAAAAATTTTAACTTGATATTCCAAATGGTGTTTTATTTTTAGAAGTGGTAAGAGATGCATAAGTATTCCTTATCATATCCATATCCAGCACCCTAGGGGTGAAAGGTCACAAACCACCATTAAAAATGAAATGTTATGCCAAACTTCTAAGGTCTACAAGTCATTAAGAAGTGATCTTTCACCACGGCTTTCCTCTGCTGTAATAGCATCAGCTACATATTTATCTTTTTTACCCTTTATTCCCATGTCTGCAGTTGAGAAAACTTACTTGACTGCTGTGCTCACGACATAGTCAACCATTAATAAAGTCAATATCATTAGAAAACAACCATCTCTATTCTAGACTTTCTGGGTACTCATCACATCTCAGTTTGATAAACAAACAAAGACACATCTCATGCATCCAAGCCTTCCTTCTCTCATCCAAGTTAGGAAGGGTATCCCTTTGCCTATCTCCATCAGCCATGACTGAGTACTTTTTCACTGGCCATTTGGACTGGGAGAAAGATTGTTTAAGTACCAAGAATGATAAGAACCGAATGATAATGAGAAAGAAAGAAAAGCAGATATGGAGGGAGAAGAGTAAGGCTGTTAAGCAACTGTAGGTGGGAGCTGAAGTGTGAGTTTCAGTAACATGAAAGACTATAATATCAGACTTGGGAGGAAATGAGGGGGCATCACAGCCCTGGTGGGTGGTGTGGGGAAGCTGGGAATACTGGGAAGCAGAGCTGTGATGAGAGGCCAGCACGTGGGTTGGTGTGATCAGAGGCACTTGGTTCCCACTGCGAGTGCCCTGACAGGAAGCAGCTGGAGCCAGGAACACTGAGCTGCAGGAGGAAGGCTGCTCACAATAAGGAGAGTGCTCTAGTGACCAAAGGACTCATGGTTTCTGGGGAACCTCTGGTGCTTGCCAGGGACAGGAAGAAGGTACTCCTCACCAGCCTTAGCTGTTCATCACATCTGTTATCAGTGCCTAATTTCCACTTACTTTTGTAGTATTTTCTCCAGGACAACCAATTTACACTTTGCCTTTCTTTTTGTTAGGCGACAAAATTTATTCATCACTGAAAAAGCATCTCCTTGAGAAACCTAATCAACTAGAAAAACCTTCTCACTTCTCCCACATGAAGTTTTATATTTCACAAGTAACTATATTCCTCCTTGACTCAAGTTTTCTATAGTCATTAATAGCAGCGAGTTGGATGCATTCAACACTTGTGGATGATGGCACTGGGAAAAGTGGAAAGAGGCAAACACAAGCAGTTTTAGTAAAATTTAAACTACCTGCTGCTGCACTCATTAAAAGTTACAGCCTCAACAGCACATTGCCAAAACCTGTTCTTAATTTAAAGAAAATCCAGGCATAATAAGCACATTTCCCCACTTCCAACAAACCAGGCATTTTTTTGTAGATAGGCAGTGGCAACCAAGGACTTCAGTGAAACAGCAAGAAAAGCACCTACCTCCTTTTCACATGGCCACAAACACGGGGCTGTTCCCTCTAGTGAAGCCAAGGGACAGCAGGTCCCACCAACTTGCCAACAAACATCGAACAAGGGCAGGAAGACAAGCCCTAGCTAAGATCCAGGGAAACCAAAAAACAACTGAGAGAAAGAGCTGGAGATTAAATAGGTCTCCCGGCCAATGGCCAGGGGTGTGGGCAGGGGCCCCAGGTGAGGCTAGTGAGAACTAGTAACACCTGTTAACGGCCCTCAGGCTCTGACACGTGCAATTGTAAAATGCTATCTGGTGAGAAATTTCATGGCACATGGTGTGGAAAAATCTAATCTGGTTCCTAACTTTTAAACAAAAATGAGCACCAGGAAAGTTACCTGTTAATCTTTTAAGAAATCGCAGGTTCAAAATCCAAAGCAAAGAAGTAGCCAATCAGAAGACTGGTTAAGAAAAAAACAAAAACAAAACCATGCAAAACAAACAACCCAAACCAAAACAAAAAAACCCCAATACCGCCCTCCCATCAGATCATATCATACCCTAAAAATCATATATTACTTAGTTCTTCAAAAACAACAATCAATGCTAAGAAATAAAATAATCTGCTATTGAAAACATCTATATTAAAATTTAGAGCTGTAATAGCAAATGCAATGAAGAGCATTCAATCAAATTGAAGCTATGCATCCCATAGCCCAAAGTTATTTATTGAACGATGTTGCCTGGGTACAACTCTAACTCTTCATCTCAGCTGTACCTGGGAGACATAAATCTTAACTGAATAATCCAGACTATTTCTAATGCAGAAGACCTTTCCAGAGAGGAAGAGTCCCTCCCAAAATCCTAATCTGGCTAGAGGAGCATCCCTATTGCTGAGGGCAACCTGCAGTCCTGTTGCTGATGTAACCACTTTTATTTGATGTGACGTATTCATATGCTTGTCAAACCTATAGTCACTGTTTAAAACACTTGGAAACTGTGATGGTGTGGCAATGTCGTGGCAGGCACAACAACCTCATATCTGGAAAAAAAATTGATATGTATATATAGATAGATTATAGGCCAATTTCACAGGGCATAAAAATACGTAGCAATATGTTAAATGAAGATATTTCTCAGTATTGTAGTGCAGCGTGTGTTCATGTTTTTGGATGCCTGTCCAGTTTTATGCCTTATGTTATTTATTCCTTTGTTGGTTCTTTTTCCCACAGTTAGACATGAAGGGAAGTAGTACTGTCAAGTAACAAAATAGCTCCTTGTAGACCATAAGCAACTGTCCCACAGATGGTTTGCAGGCTGCTATATGTGATGTACTTTCCACTTCACAGATCGGAGTCACAATGTCCCCCTGCACACATAGGAGGTAGAAAGTTCCCAGGGAGCTCTCAGAAGTGTTGTTTCCCCATGGCATGTTGACTGCACCACAAATATGAATGTGGTATGTCTGCTTTGCCACTCGCTTGCTCCATTACACTCTCAAAATACCAGAGATGCGGAATGCCACGGACACCGGCAGAGTGTCACCTGGCATCCTGAGCCTGGGACCCAGCACTGCAGGGCTCGGGTACACACGGTTCTGCAGACAGGTCAGGAGTGTCTTGTCCTTCTCTGAGTGAGAACAGAACTGATTCTGTTCAATGATTTTACTTTTCAGCTCAGTCCTTCTAACTAACTGCACTTTCTGGATTTACACAGAATTACACAGAATTACACAGAATTATCATAGAAGCTGTAATAGACCTTTGAGATCATCAAGTCCAGCCTAAGACCTGACACCACACCACCACCTAGCTAAAGCATGTCACTAAGT
>JAAGNO010016453.1:81397-105000 GCA_033439905.1 Ceryle rudis | reverse complement strand
GAGTAATTGAAAGCAGAAGACGGAACACGAGATGCGAAATAGGGGATGGAGTGTGAACGGGTGGTCGGCCGAGGTGAGGAGAGGAGAGGAGAGGAGAGGAGGTAAGCTCTGCCAGCATGGAAGTGGCTGGGGTTTGGATTGCTTCCCCCAGACTGAAAGAAACACTTCTCTCTTTTTTTTTTTTTTTTTCCTTTTCTTTTTCTTCCTCCAAAAGACTAGATTTAGTGAATTTCTTTCACATTAAAAACTTGTCAGTATTCACATCCAAAGAGGCTGCTGCTCAGGTCCCCATGGGAGCCACTGAGACAGCGAAATCTCTTAAACATATAAAGAAAGGAGAAATATTCAGGCAAGCTCCCACACATATAAATCTGCCCTCTCCCAGGACTGGACCACTGCACAGGAACCACCTTAGTCCCACAGCTGCTGTCTCCTGCTGCAAAGACAAGAGAGGGATGAATTCTTCCTCCCTGGGGCAGGACCAAGCGATGCAACAGCACTGACCCCCAGGCCAGCCCTGCCATTCCCCTGTCTCTCTGCTCAGCGCTGGTGGGAAGGAAGCCAGGGTGATTTATTTTGGCTGGAAGATGGATTGTTAACATCCATCCAGTGATGAAGGAAACGAAGGTGATGGAGCTGAGAAAAAAGCAGGTATCTCAGCTGTGGATGCACCTCCAGCCCTCTCCTGAGCTGCCAAGGAGGTCCAGCCCCAAAAAGAGGGGAATAAAAAAGACAGCAAGAAAATCCAAGCAGGTTTTCCCCATGCCAGCAGCTCAGTGCAGGAACAAGGGGCCTGCTAGGGGAGCATCCCAGGTTTGTACTGGATGGGAAGCAGCCCTGGGCTTGCAGCGACAGCCAGTCCGATGGGACAGCCAGTCCAATGGCTCATCTAGCACCGTGCCCGGCGGGCACTGGGACACGCTTGTCACTCACATGGCTTCTCCCCCTGTCTGGGCATCTCACCCCCTGCAGAGAGACCCTCATTATCTCAGGAACTCTGGCCTTTTATCTCGACTCTCATGGGGCTTTAATTGCTCTGTTCATTCGAAACCTCCTTGTGCATCCTCACCCCACCCCACTTCCCCAACAAACCTCGAGGGCTGACAACCTCGCCGTGCCCCGAGGACAGCCGGCTTGAGTGGCATCTCAAAGGCACTCCACAGCTCCACACTGGGTAGGGTGCTGGGAGGAAGAGCTGGAGGCAAAATGTGTCTCAGGTGGCAGCTGAACCCAAAGTCCAGTGGTGAGGGGTTCGCTGGGCTCCTTCTCACTATGCTACAAGCTGATTCAGCACTTCTTACCCACAACTGACCAAAATTACATGGAGAGATGATCCATTTTCGGTGTGTCTGATGAGCTTTCCCTATGTTACCAAAGAGACCAAGGGGCATTTTGTTCTCTACAAGCAGCCTGACAACTACTTTGTGGGGAAAAAAAAAAAAAAAGTAATTGAGAGAGGATTAGGTCGCTGGAGAGACCCTGAGGAGATGGGGAGGCTCTTCTGCTCAGCTCACTGGGTTAACCCAGTGTGAGTGGTGAGGGGCTAAAAAATAATCAGCTAAATTCACAAATTTTCAACTGTTTGCTATTTTTGACTGCTAAAAATTTCTGCTAATAGGCAGATTCCTGCCCGGTGAGCCCAGGTCCTCAAGCACACATCACCTCCCTTGGTTATCACCCATGGACCGTCGCAAAATGAACCACCCAGAATCCTCAGCCAGGATTTAAACCCGCAGTGATGAACAGCAACATGTAGGGATGAGACAAATCGAGTGACCTTAGCCCAGAGACTGTGAATCCGGCTGGCCCAGAGAATAGCCTGCAGTGCAAATGTGGGCTGTGAGGACCTTCACACCCAAACTCTGCAGCTCTGCCCAGACAGTTTCAAGGGATCCTCCAAAAGGGCAGGGGCTCCAGGAGAGGATCAGCTCTGCCCAGATGTCAGCAATGGGCTTTTTCCCCTTCTCCCGTCCTCACAGACATCTTTGCTAATCAACACCCAGGAACAGAAAGTCTGGGCAGACCAGCTGGGGAGGCAGCACTGGGTCCAACCAGAGGGTTTGTCAAAGTTTTCCAGGAGGCATCAGCAGCTCTTTAAGCTTCTTGACAGCCAGGATAACAAACTGTGTCTGCAGAGCTCTGGGGATCGAGGGTGAAATTAAAACGGGTAATGAATAGAGCCATTTTTCACGGGATCACAGCTGCAGAGGCAAGCAGGGCCAGCAGGCAGAAGGCACTGAAAATGCACACGAGGAAGGAAGCCAGGGTGGCACTGGGGCTGTCACCAGGGCGGCGTGTGTTTCTCCTCTTCCAGCTCTGCCTGAGAAGGAAAGAACTTTGCTGCCTGCCAGCAAGGGAGTTATCCTGTGCCTCCTGCTACTGGTGCTCTCTAGATCATCAGAGTCTACAAAGCATTGCTGGTGAGCAGCCCCTTCCTCCACCCCACCATGCTTGTGTTCTTCCAAATGGGGAATTTTCTGTTAGAGGCCTTGGTGGGCAGGCTGTGCTGCCATTAATTACAGCAAGGAACTCCCCCCATACCAGCGCTGGGAAGGAATTGAGAGTTCTGTGGGCAAATCAGGTTGCCTCAAAGTGGACCAAGAGAAAGAGGGGTCTGGGAGCATCTTTGCTTCCCCAGCGTGTCACACTGGTGGCAATGAACCCTTTGATCTGGGAAAGGGTTTGGTGGGATGGGTGCTGGGAGCTGTGGCAGATGCTCCGAAGGACTCTGGCAGGTCTGTAACAGCAGATCTGGGCATCGGTGCCAGCATATGCGACCCCGAGGAAGACACAGCCATGATGGGAGAGGACAGACACCCAGAGGAATGGCTTGCTCTGCTCTTCTCAAAGCTGATCTCCATCTCCCAGAAGACTTGCCTGCTCTGATGACTCCATACCCACCAGATGAAAAGCCATGTGTGCACCAGTCCTTCCCCGATGGGCATGGAGGTCCTGCACAGAGATCCTCCCTAGCCATACCTACACCGTCTGAGCTCCTTCATCCCTCAGTGACTCACAACGGCTCTTAATTAGCAGGAAGCCTGATGCAGACACCTGTCAAATCCTCCGAGACAACCAGCATTTCACGTTAGCTGCCCTGGGGCTGTTCAGCAGGAACAGCTCGCTCTCCGTATTGATATTCCTTCATCTCAGCCTATTTTCCAAGCCGTCAAGCTGCCATCTCAACACTCCCAGGCCCTGCACTGCTGGGGAAAGCAGCCTCATGTCCGTCAGCTCCTGGACTCTGATCGCACCTTTGCAGCTGCTCAGGAGTGCTGGAACCACTTTGTGCTTTCCCCCAGCAGCCTAAGGGCTCCGTGCCAAGGAACTCAGGCAGTCCTTGATGAACCAAACCCCCGCATCCCTGCACAGCCTGCACTAAATGCAGACTTTGAGTTAGAGCAACTTTAAAGGCAGGAAACAAAAGTCACTGCCTGACTCCCCAGCTCCACAGAGAGTCTTCAAGATGTGGGCCTCCGCCACCTTGGACGTGGAATCTCCACCCTGGTTGTGGCAGGGACGCCCACCCCACCAGGAGCCATGGCGATAGCTGGTGGAGGCTACATGGCTGCTTTGATTTATCACAGCCAGCAGAAAGGTGCAGTGTCACCACCAGCGCATTTAGTGCCAGGGCATTTTGTGACCCAGCAGTGCAGCATGGCCGCTGTGCTGGGTCCTGCAGCAGGTTACCTGGGGTGTACTGAGGCTTGTGTCCAGTCTTGCAGATACTGAAAAAGGCAGGATGGGTTGACTCAATTGTTCTAACTGAGGTATAAAGAGACGTTCATTAATTGAAAAGGTGTTAACTCTGAAACCTAATGGTTGAGGGCTGAATAGCAACCTGAGGTCAATGCTCACTGCCTTGGCTGGCCTGTCACCAGCTGGAGCCAGGCAGAGCATCCCTCCTGGGAAAAAGCTGCATCCTTCAGAGCTCCCTTCCACCCCTTCTCCACTGTAGCCCACTGTACTGCTGCTTATGCCCTCCTGCCCTGTGCCCTCCCTCAGCAGAGCCAGCTGAGGAACCCTTTAATGGAGCAGATTTGCCTCCTCCCTCACCAACAAGATGACATGTGTCATCATCCACTTCCCAAGGGCCTTCAGGTCCTCTACCAGTTCCAGGAGGAGAGATGGTGTGCTCAGCACGTGTAGAGACAAGGCAAGGTTGCAGTGGCCTACGAGCATCCCCCCCCATTTCATGCATGGGGAGAAGACAGAAAATGACACAATTAAGACCCGATGATGCAGCATCCAGGCTAAACCCCAGGCCATAGCTGCCCCTGTGTTCAGGTGCCAGGCTCCATCCCGAGGTTGGCTGTTTCCCCCATGACTCAGGTCAGTGGAAAGATCAACATTAAGCCCTTGGGTGGCTCAGAAGTTCATCATCGTCACATGGAACAAGTGGGTGGCCATGAGACGCCGAGGAGTTCCTGCCCTTTCTCCAGTGCCCATGTAAAATTAAAATGGACAAGGAAGAAGCTGCTGTAAATAATGCATTTGCGGTGCACTACACGGCTTCAGGAGCACATATTCATTGTCTAGTCTTATTTAAAGAAACCCAGCCCTGCCTGCGTCATTAAAAATGCAACCTGGTTTCAGCTTCATGCCATATACACTCACCACTGTGAAGCAGGTGGCTCGGTGGCTGTTTTCATGCCTTCCCACTCTCAGCTGGTCCCAGGCAACCCCATGCTGGTATGAGCGAGGCCTCTAGGTCACATGAAAAATTCACGCATTTGGCATCAGGCGTTTTCCATCCCTCCTCTCCCGGCTCCTCCCTCACTCCCGGGCCTGAGGACTTGCTCTGCTGCAGCCTCCCAGGCCCCAGCAGCATCCTCTGAGCTAATAAAGGATGCTAACGAGAACTGCTAAGCCCCAGTCTGACCACAGCATCTGTCCCAGCACTTTCACATCTTGCTGCCTTCTCCTCACCTCCCTCTGGCCAGTCTTAATTCTCCCACACACATTCCCCTTGCTCACACCCTGCATCTCCTCCTCACCAACAGCCCACCGTGCTGTGGGGTTCATCTCAGCTCTTGGTGTTAACAGCTGGTGGGAGCTGAGCCCTTGGGGAGTCTGCTTCCCTACAGCATCCTCCTGCCTCACCAGACGCAGAAGCAAGGAGTTGGGCCCCATAGGATCTGCAGGCTGTGGCATCATCTTTGCTCTTCATTTTCATTCCAGGGACATGGTGCCCAAGGCTGATGTCCTGGCAGGCACTGGAGAGAATTTAATTTGCACTTGGTGCTCTGGAAACAGTGTCTGGGGGTGAGGAGCATAGGCCAGACCCAAGGCTGGGAACAAGGAGAGGAAGGTGAAGTCATCTAACACCTGTCTGAAATCTGCCACACGCCGTTCAACAACAGGGCAGCCACAAGCCCAAATGGTTCTTTAATGGGGCAGTGCTTCAAATAACCTGGCTGAAGCAATAGCAGCTCATTAACAATGAAGATCCACCGCTTGCAGGCAGAGCCATGGCAGGACAGTAGGAGCAGGGCTGCACACATGGCGCTGAGGAGGGCAGTCATGAGGAGCTCCACGCGGAAGACATGTGCCCCAGCACATGCAATGCCCAGGAACAACCCGTGTGGCTCTTCACTGCAGAAGCAGGGCAGCTCCAGCAACTCCTGAAACAGTGAGGCCACCCACCCTGGGCACCACTGTCACAGACCATGGATGAGCACCTCCAGACATCCACCAGCCAGCCCTGGCACAGCAGAGGCTCTGCAGGTGCATGGGGGGAAACTCATGGGGTTTCCAGCCCCAAACAACGCTCTCACCCATTAGCTGGGCCACGACTAATGTAGCTGCACCCATCCCTACAAACAGGTGCCCAGTGTATTCCTACCCTGACCAAAAGCAGAGCCACCAACCCACGCTCAGCCCCTCTCTGCCTGATGGAGGGACCAAGTGTCCGACCGCAAGCGCACACGAGACCACAGCAGCACCTGAGTCAGAGGCAGTATATTGGAAGCTTATAACAACATTTATCCCCACTTGCTGCTCACTGCCTTCTCTGAGAAGGACTGAGGCGCCAGCCGGCGGCAAACCCCAGGCTGGGATAAGCCGGCAGCATTGCTCAGACACACGGACGCCCACCCACAGCCCCAGCCACGCAGCCTGCGCCCGCCTGGGCACCCGCCTGAATCTTCCGCATCCCCCCGCAGAGGAGCTCCTCCCGAGACAATGCAAGAAAACCTGGGAGATAACACATGCCTGCGACATTAGCAATTAAGGAACATTAATTATAATAATAATAATTATCACAAAATAGCATTTTTATGGCACAATATTATGCTGAAGGATTTACAACATACTGAATCATGAAGTTCGTAATTAAAGTTATTTTAGTTTCTAATTTTGCTTTAATTCTATTCCAATACAAGATATAATAAATATACCTTAAAAAAACCCAACCCAAACAAAAAAAACACCACCACCAACAACAAAAATAACCTGCAGAAACCATTACTTAAGACAATTTCCCTATACAGGGATGTTATACTGCAGCAGAGAGATTACTTGAGGAGCATCACAAACCTCAGTGAGGAAGAAGAGTCCAGCCCTGTGAAGTACCAAGCTCCTACAAGCCTTGCCTTGCCCTGGGGCAGCAGCACCTTCACAGCCTGGAACCCATCTGCAGCCTCTTGGCTTTACCTTCCTGGCCGCAAGCCCTCCCGAGATAGTTTTGTAAGTCACCAACGAGACTCTTCTGCTGGAGGGATGGGTGGAACTGGAGAGGCTGGTATCCACAAGGCAGCTTTCCAGGAAGAGCTGAGCTGGGTTTATTCCTCATACCACTGCCAGAGAAGTCCTGACATCACCACTGTGTGTGTATCGCTGCCCAGACAGAGCTCCGACTTCAGTCCATGCACCTGTAACAGGAGGTAGGAGAGAGCGAGCAAAGAAAAGATCCAAACCATAGTCCTTCTGGTCTTAGAGACTTCCCTTTTTTCCTCACCTCAATTTCTTTTTTCCATGATAAAATGATGATTGACTAAAGAGGTTTTACAGAAAAAAAAACCCCAACCTGCAACTGTTCTGATGAAAGTTCATCACCACAGTAAGAAAAGGAAAAAAGGACAGGAAAATTCTTTAGATGTGGTCAAAGATGTATATCTTGGAAGAGGTATCACCACTGTAAAAGGATGTTTCAGTTCCCTTTTGTGAATAAACTCCATAGTATTAACAAAACCAAGATTGGAATACAAAGACTGATGCTTACTGCCACAGCCCACTCTGATCACCCCATATCTTGCTGCTCTGGAATTTCAATTAACAAGTGTATCCCCCACTGTGGAGCAAGATACATTTGAAATCTCAGACAAACAAGTCCAGCATCTGCTTTGCCAGACCTGCACCACGAAGTCCCTTCTCACTGTCTTTAAGGAGCCCCCTCTGCCTGACCCCATGGGACTGTGGTCTAACACTGGGACAACTCATCACACCAATGGGGCAGCCACAAGGCGAGGCTGCCAGCCCTTTACCCCCCATCCCCCATTACCCTTAGCTCTGCCCCTGTCTGAACTGGGCAGCACAAACAACTGCCTCCTTGCCCAGCCTGCAGCCCCACTCCCCTGGAATGCGCCTTGGGACTTAACTTCTTCATAATTAAATTCCTCTGTGCCCTGTGCTGCCCACCAGGACTTCCTGAGCACAGAATACCTACCTCGTTGTGGACACAGGGAACATTACACACAAGTCTGGAAGACAATAGGTCCTGGGTCCCTGACATCCTGTAACCGATGACTGCTTTGGGAGGCAGCCAGGGCAGCGCCAAGTCCCAGAAAAGCAGCAGGTCTGCCAGTGGGCAACCCTGGCACCCATGCTTCCAGATAGAGAGGGACCCAGAGTCAGTGGGAAGACATGGGAATTCAGCAAAAGCAGAGCAGGGATGGGGTCAGGGGGAGGTGTCTGAGGGGAGGGTGAAGGCTTTAACTAAAGGAGGTACCTATATTATTAGCAAGGTCTTTAATTGATTCTGGGAGAGTAATTTCTAAATCATATCCTGACGTGTATGCTGCAATCAATAAATGCATTAAAGCAGAAGGATCCTGCGAGCCTTTGGTTGTGCTGCTCCACACCATCCCTGCAGCCCGTACCCTGCTCTGTGCCCTGCCAAGGCTGCAAGGGAATCCCCCCTGGGCAGCAAGGCTGGGCATGGCAGCAGCTGGGGATGCGCCCATGGAGCATCCCTCCCTACGCAGGATCCCTACACCTGGGAGGGAGGGGTACAGGCACCCCAAAATATGGACTTCTTTAAGGTTTGGTGCCACAGTTTGGTATCAGAGACAGAAATAATCCTCCTTCTGCTGCACCAGGCTGGTGCTTCCACTGCAGCCTTGCGCTCCTCCTCACATCCTGCTCCCCATCTCCTGACTACTTAGAAACTTACTTGATCTGAAAAACGAAGAAAGCGAGGCCCAGTGTTTTTTTCTATACAGACACACCAGAAATCCTGAGAATCTGGGCTGCCTGTAGGTTTTAGGAAGGGGTTTATCCTCCTTAGGAAGGGTGTAGTGATTTGAAGCCACCTAGAAGTTCCAGGTGCTCCGTGTTCTGTGCTCTCCATATACGCTTCTCTGGCACATCCCCTCTGACCAAAGGCAGAGCTGGAAGCTGGAAAAACAAAGCAAACACAACCACTTCAGCCTGTTTATAAAAATAGTTTACAAAATCATGAGTGAAAGACAGATAATGATACATCATGTGGTTAGTGCCAGGGAAAATACTCGACATTAAAGTCTTCAAATATGAAAAGAATCAACATTTAATAAGACAGTTAATGTATGTTATTTAAATGTCACTTCATTATTAAAAGTGTATATTTTTTGAGGTTTAATAACCATGTAATTGAGGCATCTTTTCTATAGTTAAACCTTGGCAAATATGTTTTTCATAATTAGCTGGTATTTATTTAACATGCAATAACCATCCCATTAAATTTAATGACTTCAATTAATAGGTACAGAGGGGCCTCTTTTAATGTCAATATGTATTCTTAAAGACAGTTCCCAACACAGGGCCACAAGGAAGCTCAGCTACCTGGGAGTGACCAGGGAGGTCAGTGCCTGAGCCGAGCCACAGGGCTTTGCTGGCACCCTTATTGCAGGAAAGGGCACCTGCGGGGAGCCCACAGTTGAGGGGGGTGCCTCAGCTAGGGCTCAAAGTACACAAGGAGAGGATGCCAGTGGGTGCCCCATGGGGACCCCAGCCCATCCATGCTCCTCACCCCTCCAGCCCCACTGCTGGGTGCAGGGAGCGAGGCTGAAGGGCAAACTTTGCCAGGGTGGTGAAGCAGGAGAGGCTCAGCCCTATGCAGCTGTGGCTGAGTCTTGTAGTCCAAATTAGCAAACAGCCCAAGGTAAATGAACTCCTTTAACAAACCATCCAGTACAGAGTTATTAACTGGCTTGTAATAAAGTCCAGCACAATGCTGTGCACACTGCAATTCCACTGGGCTCTGGGCTATAAAACCTCACACCATGTAGGGGGAAAACCTCTGTTGTGCATGTATGTACCACCTCCAACGCCCCAGCACCTCCCTGGCCCAGAGCAGGGGCTTTGCTGCTGCCTCTCAAGACCCCTGCACTACACAGGGGCTCCGTCCCCACTCTCCCAGCCCTGGCAGGACCCCCCAAATGCTGCTTCTCCATTCTTCAGGCCCTTTCTCTCCTCAAGGACCTCACCCACATACCAGGGGACTTGAATTTACCTGAAGGCAGAAGAACCCAAGGAGTCAAGAGGGGAAGAGCACGTGTTTCCCCTCATGGCAAATGAGGAAGCATGGTCAGGAAGATGAAGCAAACCCCTCGGAAAGCAATTACTGCTCATGAAAAGCAGTGCATGAGAACCTCATCACCTTTATGCTCCAGCAAAGAGGATGGAGCACAGAGCCATGACAGCCAGCCTCAGGGCATGCTGCAGGCAAGGCGCCCCCCCAGAGACCCCAAAACGCCAACAGTGAAGGCCAGCAGTCAGCAAGGCCCCAGGGCCTGCCCTGTGAACAGCTGGGGGGACCCCAATGCTCCCCAGTGCCTTGTGGCCACCCATCCATCCCTGAGGCCATCTCACCTGTGAATGTGATGCTGCCTGTGGGCAACAGGTCAGGTCACATCCTCCCATCCTGCAAACTAAGTGAGGTGATGCTAGAAGTACTCACTGCAACAAGAGGACCCTGGGGAGGCAGCTGCTTCATTTTTCAAGTTGTCTTGAGCCAGTACATGACTCAGGAGACACTCAATCCTTGAAGACAAAGGATTATAGGTAGGGCTTATACCTCTGTCCATGTTGGCCTGGGTTCAGGGTGACTTGGTTCACCCTAGGACAGAAATTCAGCTCTAGCAGAACACATGGGCCTGTGGCTTTCCTTCCAACCTTGACTTCTTCCTACTCCTTCCAGCCCTTTCTGCTGCAGTATGGCAGGGTCTGCAGGGCAGCCAATGTCTCAACATCTTGGTGTCCCTGGCACCTCCTTCCCCTGCTAAAACCCTCTGACACCATTTGCAGAGGATGGCCAAAATACACCAAGGATCGAGCAGATTGGAGAAGCATATGTCTCCATGAATTTCCCCAGGCATGGAGCAAGATGCTGGCAGTGCCGCTGGCCTGATGAGCAAGACACCAACTGCCAGCACTCGCCTGCCCCATGGGCAGTGAGGAAGCAAGACTTAGCAGAGATCAGTGAATGCCATTTAATTGTGGCATCAGTAATTAAGGGACACCATCAGTTGCTCCAACAAGGCTGCCATGAACTGGCTGCAGCCATCTGCTCCCCTTGCCCAGGGATGTTGGTGCCCACAGGGGTGGACCAATGAATTCTGGCACTGGGGATGGAATCTGGGTGGAAGAACTCCCGCTACCCTGCCTTATTACCTGCAGCTTGGTTTGGGTAGCCTGGCTGGAACGGGGAGCAGAGCTTATGGGGTTATTTAATGCCTCAAGCCAGGCAAAGTTGCCTGGTGGCAAAGCTGCCAACCTGCAAAGAGCCACCCACACCAACATGGCCATGAATTGCCCACACAGCTTCTGGGGACCCACACTGGAGGGGAGGCAGCAGCAGTGTGTGGCCTCACGAAGGCAATGGATCCTTGTTAGCAGACTGACAGGCTTGCTATGTGTGCAGCAAAGGAGAGCTGCTCCTGCAGTGGGGCTCACTACTCTGGCATCACTGCCTGCTGCCACACTCCTGCATTTGTACCCCTCTTTCGCCAGTATCTTCCTCTCTGTGTAACTCCCCTGTTCCACATATTCTCCTTGCCCTTGTTTCCTACTGTGTCTCACCATCCTTTTTTTCCCACCTTGCCCACCAGCATCCCACTCCAAAGATGCTCTGGCAGCATTGCTCCCATCCCCAAAGCAAGGGTGAAGCTGGTCCCTGCCGACCACACTTAGCTCCCAGTGGGTGCCCAAGAGCCCTTGCAATGAGGCAGCTGCAGGGACTGCTGTAGTTTCAGCCACGGACCTCCTGGCTTTCCAGGGAAGAATCTGAAACCAGGATATGCCAAACCACAAACCCACCTCCAGAGCCCAGACCTGCACTGCTGCACCCTGGCTCTTGAGGACAGAAAGCTTGTAGAGCATGGGCAGAGCACAGCCTGGCCAGGGCAGCCCAGCAATGTTGCACAGGGATGCATCGTCCCCAGTGTGACATTCCTGAAGCAAGCAAATGCTACTTCTCACACAGCAGATGGCAAATCCTAAAGCAGGAAAGCAGGGAGGGGAAGCAGGGTGCCCATCAGCACCCCCAGCTATCACCTTAACTCTGCATCTCCCTTTTCAGGGCTAGAAGCCAGCACTGGGATCCCAGGCTCTCCCCTCCACTGCTTTCTTCCCCCTGGCTCCAGACTTTCCTAAGGACACACCCCAGAGCTGAGAACCAACCTCTGCCTCCTGCCCCAGGCCCTCTGTCCCCGGGTCCATCAGCCACCACTCCAGGAGGAAGCATTGAGCTGAAGCAAAAAATGACATTGATTCTAAAGAAAATAATAATTCTAGAATAAATAAATAAATAACAAGCCCAAGTACATCTCTGCTTTTAAATTCAAATGTGCAATATGGCCCAGAGCCTCGGAGCCAGAAGGAAACTACAGATTTGGGCAAAGAAACAGGGAATATTTCACTTCAGCTCAGTCCAAGCCATCATGATTTACACAGCAGTAAGGGAGGTGGGGAGAGCGCTGCTCCCCAGGGGCTCTGCAGCTCCAGCAGTCATCCCCCTGCCCACCACCCTTGGGGTTCCATCCCTGGGCCTGAAAAATGTTCTTTGGGCTCTCACACCCCACACCAGCTCCCCACCCTGTCCCACCAGCTCTACTTCAGGGCAACTGCTGTGCCAGAATGGGGGGCTCTCCCTGGGGCTCCTCCAGCAACTCACGGGCCCAGCATACCCTCGTCCCACCGGGGCCCAGGGCCCCCCAGCCCGAGGGGGGTGCAGAGCCACGCAGCATGGCACCCAACTCTCAGCCCCTGATCAGGGCTCTTTGGGATCGCTGAAATACCGGTGGCCGCAGCGGCCGTCATCCAGCTTGGGCTGTGTTTGTGCGGGGCAGCAACACCTTGCCCTGCGGAGGAGGCTCCTGCCGCTGCCTGGGATCGCAGCCCCCACCCTGTCCCAGGGCAGGGGACGTTCTCTTGAACTCCAGGGCATCACCCAGCCAGCGGCGGTGGCCAGTTCCTGCCCCTCGGGCCGCTTGGTTAACGCGCCCCTCCCAGGAGCCCGGAGCCGTAACCAGATTCACATCCCCTGCGGGTCACAAGCGACACGAGTTTGGACAGAACGCATCCCGAGTCCCGCAGCTGGGCACAGCCGAGCTTTTGCTTCTTCCCTGTTAGGCAGACGGCGCCTGGGTCGCCCACAGAGACACGCCTCGGCTTTTGCCGAGCGCGAACCTCCGCCGAGGGCAGCCTGGGAGCATCCCCCGCCCCCCTATCCCGGCCCCGGGCCTCAAGCAGCCCCGGCTTCCCCGGCCCCGAGCCGAGCGGCCGCCGGGCAACAGCACCGGCAGAAGCGCGGACCGACAGTGCCACCTTGTGCTGCCTGCCAGAAGGGATGCCCGGCCCCGCCGGCCCGACCAGGGGTCCCGGCCCCACGGGACAGGGAGTGCCCGCGGCCGCACGGCTCCAGGCTGCGGTGGGTGCTTCGCACCCCCCAGCAGCACTGTGCGATAGGGGTCCGGCCCAGGGGATCTTGTGCCGAGGGAAGTGACAGGGAGGTGACAACGAGCCCGAGCAAGGCGGAGAAATTCAGCGTAAATCCCATCATCTGGTTTTCCACCTTAACCCCACTGCCCCGACAGCCCTGCACCATCAGCAGGTTTCGAGGGCAAGGTAGCACCAGCACAAAGTGATGGCTGTGCCCAGGGCCGCATCCTGAATGCAGGAGCTGCAGGACCCTGTGCCCAAAATCCAGAGCCCCTAATGCAGATGCGTTACCCAGATAGACACAGGCCCTGTGACTTCACAGAGGGACACCCCAAGAAGAAAACCCTCATGCTCTGCACTGGGTGGTGCTCTCAGTCCTGATGGCATGGTGGTGGCTGGTGGGGCCAAGGAGAGGAGCTCTCTTTGAAAACAGTGGGTACCCTGTAAGTCCAGTCCAGCTCCCCCTAAAAACATGGGCACCACCTCCGTGCAACAAAGCAATGTGGGGGTGGCTCTCGGGAGGTGTGCAGGCACAGAGAAGGTGTCAGACACAGCATGTCACCATGTCACCCCATCCCCACTGCTAGCGCACCGTGGCCCTGACACAGCAACCCAGGCAAAAGCCACAGGCAATGCCATGACATCCTCCCCTCCGTCCCTGGCACACAAACATTCTCCACCACAAGCATGGAGAGCAAGGCGGGGGGGACCGACTGTGGAGTGGGGGGAAAAATCTGCTTCACAAATTACCGTTAGTACCAAATGTCCCTTCTTATCAAGACTGGACGGGTATTCAATTTTCTCTTCAAACGCCTGCCTTCTGAAATGGTAATAGAATTTCAAATCTAGGGGAAAAGGGAGGGGAAAAAACTGAATATGCAAGGATTAACAATGAGAGAGAGAGACAAAGGAAGAAATTATACCAAAAAAATATAGTCAGAGCCTTTGCAGGAATTAATTAAATACAAATATAAAGAGAAAATTAACAGTCTCATGCTTAAGAGGGGGGAGAAAAGGGATATTTTCTGAGTTTAATTAACCTTTTTTTGCCAAGAACAATGAAGAAGGGGGAAGGGAAGAAGAGGAGAGCAAAAACTCCTAATTGTTTTGCCTTGCAGGAGATAATTACGGGAGCCAGCCTGGTCAGGGTCTGCCCACACGGGTTTGAGGTGGCTGGTGGCCACAGTGACCAGCAGGGCTGCAAGACAACCTCTGTCTCCATGCTCCCAAATGTCTTGTTTCATAGAACCATAGAATATTAGGGGTTGGAAAGGACCTCTAGAGATCATTGAGTCCAACCCCCCTGCCAAAGCAGGATCACCTAGGGCTTGTCACCCAGGAACACATCCAGACAGGTTGGTTTTGGTTTTTTTTTTTTTCAGGTTTGGTATCTGTGGTGCTTGGAGGCTTCAGTCACAGTGCAACAGATTGGGGGTAGGAAGGGGGTTTGGAGCAGCTGGATGCCAAACTAATGGTCTTTGTCTCCACTGCCCCCTCCCGGGAAAAGGGGGAGAGCCAGGCAGTGACAGCAGGATGAAGAGTGACAGGACAAGGAAAGGAAAGACAATGCCAACACTAACAGGACCGCCTGCTTGCTGAGTCCTTGCTGCCCTTGTTCTCCTTGCCCTGGTGCCTCTGCTTTGTTGCTGCCCATGTGGCAGCTGTTTGGCCACCCAGTAGACTCCAAAAGAGGGGAAGCCAGACCTGGAGAGCAGGAGCTCTCACAACTTTAGCAGCAGGCCAACATCATGCCCAGCCGTAAGGAGCAGCACGGTGACCCCTCTGGGCTGTGGGCACTGCTGGACACCCAGCCTTACACCTGCATGCTCCACAGTAGCATGTATGGCAACTCACATAACACCAGTGAGTGGGAGCGACGGAAATGGGCCAGATGACCACTCGAACAAAGGGTGATGGACAGCACTATCATCCTCTTCCGGATCCCAGCACTGGGGCTGCTCATGGGGAGCAGCTCCCAGGAAAAAGGTCAGAGCTTTGAAGCCGAGGTGCTGCCTGAACAGGGCAACTGTGAAGAGGCAGCACATTGGGTTTCCCTGTACTTTTCACTACATCCTTTCAACACCTTGGTGCCACAAGCTAAGGAACAGGACCTGTCTCCCTCTTACCCTGACCTGGGTGAAGCAGAGATTTCCCAAGGACTCATAACTTCTTTGAGCCACCACCCATGGAGATGTCCTCTACCCCTGCATCACAAGCTTTTCCAGATACACCTCCTTCCAAACCCTCCTCACCATGGTTATACCACTATCCATCATATATGTGCTTGGGTAGGTGACAGAGAAGCCAGGGTCCATGCTCCTGGATGAGGCCGCAGGCAGCAGAGCTGGCTTTCCAGTTGGGATCATCTGTGCTGAAGCCTGGTTTCCACCAGGCGATCAAGGGAGAAATTCATCGTTCCCAAGCAGAAGGCTTCTGAAAGGCACAAGCTGAAGACCTGGATCTCTGCACAGGTCTGGCCCTGCCAGCACAGCATTGCCCAGGAGGATGCACGCAGGGGCTGCAGACTGCCCGGGAAGCAGGACAGGGTGATTAATAAGTTAAAACAAACACCACCAAGCGTTTATTTAAAAAACACGTCTCCTTATCTGTCCAGGAATAGATTGCAAAATTATTCAAGAGTCTTCAGTGTAAATTATTCTTGGTGTAAGGATTGTTTAAATTGCAAGCTGGGAATATTACTGTGAAGTCTACAAGGTATGTGGTAAATTATGTAACCAATTTATGTAATTTATAAATTGAGTTACATAAATTAGCTACACAAGGTACAGCATGAATGTCAAATTGTATACTCAGTTGTCACAATAATAGCTCAGCATCAGATTAGCTTGAGGATTAATCCAGAGAGTACAAAGTCTGGATGTTACAAATAAATAAATATAAATATCAAACTGTATTCTAACAGCTCAAACTAGAAAGTTATTGTCATTAATAACGTGCAACCACTCAATTACTTGTCAGGGGGAAAACCAAGACAGAGACAGTAGCATCAGTTTGCTTTTCAGCTTGCCAGACATCCCTAGCATCAGTGCCCTGCAAAGTGCCTTGGGAAGGACAGAAACTACCTGAGCCCTCTTCAGCAGTCCTTGTCTCACTCCCGAGATAAGGAATATCTCCATTAACAGCCAGGGGCTACAAAATCACTGATGATCTTGCAATTCGGAAGTTTAGACTAAGGGCACTGTTACATGACTTAATTCACTGCACACAGGGCCGTGAGTATGGAAATGTCCGTGAATTTATTGCATAGCTCTGAGACTCACCTGCCGTTACTCACTAGCCCGAATGTTCAGGGCATGGAGGACCCTTAGGAAACCAGAACCAAGGCTGCTGGTTAACCAAGTTAACAGTCAAAGGTACATTTTCAACCACTCCTTTTCCACGACCATTTCTCCTTCACTCCCATAAACTGCTCGACCCTGAGGTTCAGCATGGAGACAACTCTGGGCCAGGCACCGCCTTTTTTGGACATACAGACACCATGAGATGAAAGCTGCAAGAGAAGCATTTTTCAGCTAGAGCTTTGCTATAACTTGAAAACCTGGAAAGCATTTTGGGGAGGATATGTAGTGATGTGAAGCAACAAGAGGAAATATTACAGCCAGGTTTAGAAATTACTTAACTTAAAATCTAAGGCTGGATGGAAATAACCACTTTGGACCAGATGAAGCAGGAAGAGCCAGGAGATCTTCCCAGGAAGCCCTGCTCACAGGGTGGTCCCATGGGCACTGTGGGCAGTAGCAGAGCTGAAACACGTTTCATATTTTTGCTCCACTGTAGACATTCTCCATGGACGCTAAAGGCTTCTGAGTTTCAGAACTTTTAACCTTGCACTCCTCATTAAAGCCTAATTTTCTTTCAAGTTGAGAAAGGCAGAATTCTGCTCTCCAGAGAACAGCTGTGATTATACTGTCATCTACTTGCCCAGGAGTGCTGCAAGGTCTGTAGCAGAGTTAGAGCATCAGCTTCCAGTCCCAGGGGTGACTAGAAAGCAACCTAGGGCACAATTCTCTTGAGTACAACTTATTAAAACCTTCCTGTTAATGGGTATACTTGGTTTTCCCAGAGAGCTGTCTGAGCTTGGAACCTCCCAAGCAATCCCATGCGGTAAGCACTGGTGGGCAATGACCAAGCTCACAGTCAGAAGGATGATACAGCATCCTTTAAAATTCTGCTGTGCACATGGGTCTCATTCTTCTGTGCAATGCACTGCTGAACAGAGATTTCTACCCAGCAGAACCAACATGCTTTGAAACCTCTGGCCCATCAGGTGCAAAGGACTTCCTTTCTCCCGGTGCCACACTTGTATACTGCCACCTTGACATAGGATTCCTATAACCTATATAGATCTAGCCCCATTCATCAGCTGAAAATAGCCTCAGATAAAACTACTTGAGTTTCTATCAGCAACAAGCAATGCAGGACCATCTGCAGCCTCCAAAGAGGATATCTGTTTTATTCTCTGAGGAGCTGAAGAACCAGACTCTGCTGTCCGAGGGTGCTTCCAAGAAGATAATCAGCTTAGACTCTGAAGCGTGATTTCTCTTCTCTGTTTGGCCACAGACTAAATTGCAACCCTTTCCTTCAGACAGCACAGTTCATTTTTCCTGGCAACAGGGAGGTCAGGCCAACCAGCGGCTGGGTGGAATCAACAGCTGGCACTGAGGTTTCATGGCTGGGTTTCATTAGGGTGTTAGGGAAAGCAGCCATGAGGCATGTTAAATGTGTTACTGCAGATATTCCTTTTTCTAACCACCCTTTAGCCTGGGAATGTATACTTCAGGGTACCAAAAGGCACTATATAAAGTAATTATAATGTGGTCTTGAAATAAATGGATGAGCATTTTCTCTTTTTGTAACCTCTTTAGCTTAAAGATCCCCAAGGCACTGTGCAGGCACCTGATTTAAGTTTGGAACGAGTCTAGCACACGGGCAAGTCTACCCGCCTTCCCACTATAGAGCCCTGAGATGCAGTTGCAGAGTTGTGCTTGGGAGCAGGCGCAAACCTCACTGGTAAAGGTGGCTTTGGACACCTGCGACACACGTGGATGCCAGGCTCGGTCTATGTGGCCATCACAGATGCACAACGTTGATCCATTTAATCCAATAAACCGCAAGGAAGTGATCATTAGTTGGCAACAGTGCACTGAAAGGTGAGGAGTAGAGGGAAAAAGTCCCAACGCAAAGGCTTGCAAAAGAAAAATAAGTAAATAAGGATTAAAGGGACTATGAAGACTGTTTCATTGAAGCAGCCCATAAAGAGCAATTTCTTTGCCTTTTGTAAGCTTTTATTTTGGCTGACATGATTTAAGCTAAATCCTGAACTGGCATTTCCCCTCCGTCTCATTAAGAGCCACAGAGCTTCACTGCAGTCACCAGTCAGACTTCTTCAGCAGTTGAAAGGCTACTGAAAAGTACAGAATTAATTTTTAAAAAGCCATGCACGCACACGGCTTTATCAAATGGCAAAAACTCAAATCTCTCCCTTGGTTTAGCTGCTCGGAGGGGGAATGCACAGCAGCACTGGCAGAGTTCCTGTTTACTTGTTTTATGATGGTTGTAATGAGGAACCCATTAAATTAATAGCCGTGCTTTATTTTTAATGTTATGTTTAGCTAATCCTGACTTACAGTGGCACTCCCCATTCAGAGAAAATAAAAATCAAACTCACTATGATGATGGACTCCATCACAGAGAGAAGGGATATGGAGGGATGTTCAAGAGGTTGTAGGAGGGAAAAATTAACACCCTTCTCCTTCCTGCTGAGCGAGTGTCACTCATGGGCCTCAGCTGGTGCCCATTAGAGAATTAGCTCAGGCAGTTCAAGGACTAATACAAAACTGATCTAAAGCTGTTAGGAAAAAAGAAACAAACAAACAATTGCCAGATAGATGGATTCCAGCTGCACCAGCACCTTAGCACCAGATACCGAAACAGAGAGAGTCTCCTGTCCTGCCCTTGTGAGAAAGCAACCCCCTGGATGGGTCAGAGGCTGAGAGCTGGTGATATTTTCCTCACCTGTACAGTTTAAGTAACCCATTCATACACTTCAGAGTACGCACCCAGGTTAATGATGCAACAGGGTTAAAGTAAGCCTTCTTAGATCTGAGATGAATCTTGAAGCAGCCCTTCATCTTTGCTCATCCAGTGACTGGTGGTGACCCTGGAGAGCTTGAGCAGCTCTGCCCTGTACTCCAGAAGGAGCTGCCCAGACAGAGACTCAAGCAGAGTGGCTCAGGCACAGATGCACAGGCAGAGGACATGGCTGCAGTGCGCACATGTGGGCACAGAGCTCTTTCAGCCATATCACCCACCAATGCGGGCGAACACTGACCAAGGATGAGCATGCACAGTTAGCGGCAGCTGCAGAAGGATCTCAGTGGATCAGGGACAAGCGGTTCAAGTGTACTTACCAGGTCTACCTCCCGTACAGCAGCGAGGCACTGCATCTCCATGAGAGCGACAGGCTGAGAGCCTCCGAGCACACAACTCTCAGAAGACAGCGGCTGCTTCAGAGCAGGTACAACTGAAGTAAAACAAGCCCTTTTTATTACAGATTAAAATGGTAAGGACCAAACGCAAGAGAATCCAGCAGGAGTTTCCAGCATGATGCTCAGAAAGTTAGTAACCACTGCAAGGCTGAATGAGTCCTCCTATAACTGCTCCTTGCCCTCAGTCATTTACCCCTTTACAGTCTAGGTGAACCAATACTCTTTCCTAGTCTGAAACAGTGGAAAAAAAACTTTTTTTTTTTTTAGTTCTGTAGAGAAAGAAGTAGGAAGTGTATCAGACTGAACTACATGCACCAGTTTTCCATAAAAGTTAGCAGTAGATGGGAATGAAGACAACTTATCCTGCAGCTGTCAGCCCACTATTAACTCAGTATTCAAAAAGGATTTTGAAATCAAAGCTTTCAGGGATGCATAAGAAGGTGAACAGATCCTAACTGTTCAAAGAGAGCCATGTGAGCCAAAGGGCTTTGTCTGGGCTCATGATAATTAGCAAAGCTGCTCCAAAGTTATCAGAAATTATATTTATTTCTAAACAAACTTTCTGAAAACAAACAAGGATGCAAACCAGAAATTAAAATGAGATTCCAGGTCCCTATTGCCCCTTCTCCTACACTCCCTAGCACAGCAAGTTTTCCATGCAAGTTCCCACAGAAAATACAGGGCAGCAGGAACCAGACACAAGTACTATCAACATCTCATAGCACATTGCACAAATGAAATAGCTGGATCAAGCACAAGCTACTCCACTGAGTGCAAGCAGGAAGAGCATCTAATTTAGGCCATTCAAGAGGGGAAACCATCTTCAGGAGCAGTTTGTTACAGAACCCATAGGGAGCAGTTGATTTCATCTTCAACTTGGAAAGAAAAGTTTGTTTGCTGCTCTTCCTAGGAAGATGACAAAGGAAAGTTCTTTGCCATGTGCTGACCTCTGTAAAAAGTCTGAAAAGAGCACATGTGTCATTAAATGCAAGACACTCTTTTGACATGGAGCCCTCCTGAGACCAGAGGCTGCTCCATTTGCTCCCTCCGGCTTTGCCCCAGGCTGTGCAACGAGCACTCTGCCAGCATAATTACACACCAGAGTGGGAGATGGAGGGGCGTCATTGCCTGCCCTGAACAACCTCAGCACTAAGATGACTACTGGTCCAGGCTAATCACTTCAGTCCTCATCACCCTTCACTTTCCCAAGGCATCAGCCCAGGAGAACTGAGGAAGTGATGAGAAACCAAGACACATACCAGGAGCAGAGTGATAAGGCTGAGAGATAAGGAGCGCAGGCGAGTCAGTTCAGGAATATCACATCCATCTTCTCCAAGGATTAAAAAAAAAAAAAAAAAAAGAAAAAAAGAAAAAACAAAGAGAGAAAAGGAGCAGGTGTGGAGCTACAACCCCACAGAACTCTGTATGGTGCTCTACGGGTTTCCAAAAAGGGCTGGTAACTCCACAGTCCTGAGTGCAGCAGCTATCTGGGGTGACAAAGAGTTGCTGCAGTTGTAGGCTGTACTGTATCCAGGCATATCTAGCTATAGCAACTCTTAGAGGGAGTGGGAAGCAACAAGTGGAAAGTCCTTGTACCTATATTGCTTCTAACACCAAACACAAAGTCACCAGGCAACTGAAGAACATGGTCTTGAGATGCATACAAGACTGGCAATGAAGCATTTTAGGCAATCAGATGTAAACAATTTAGAGACAAGCTACAGACAAACACTTCTAACCAGTTTGGAAATAAAAAATAACAACAACTTGAAATACAAATTGAAAAATTCTGCCTGGAAAAGGAGCACACAGCATGAGTTCACAGGATTCAGCAGACTATAAAATAGGAAATGAGACTTACTCTTCTCCCCCTACAGCTACACAAAACCCTCCCACATAAGATTACAGACATGCTTGGCAACTGCCTTCCTCCTCCAGCTTCTCCCGTCATGGACAAGGCAGAGCTGGTAGAAACCTGAATTCAGGGAGGATATTAGATAAAGCGTCTTGCAAAGCCAAGTGTGAAATATTAACAATAGGAGGCAATGAGTTGTGTTTTTATGCAAGATCACAAATTCGGTGCTTAGAGAGCTTGAGATGTTCTCGCACACTGGAATCTCAAAGTGCTTGTTGAATGTTTCATTAAAAAAGCTACTGAAGCCTAGTGGAACATTTCTATCAGTTCTGTTATTTGCTGGATCTTCTCTAACTTCACTGTTTTTGTTCTTTTTCCTTCCTGCAACACTAAGAAATGATGCATGAATAACAAGGTTCTTCCTTCCATTCATCTGGCCAGTTTTAAAACAATTCATACTTGTAAAGTGGGCACTCCGCAAGTCTGTGTTTTCACATGAAATTACTACAATTGTGCACATTGCATCTGAATTACCGGGTGCACTTGTACACACAATTACCCAATTTGCACACAGAACTGCAATAAGCAGGCAGGCAAAATGGACGTGCAGCTGTTCAGCTGAAAGAAGCACTGCGCCTCAACTGCGCTGGGCATCGGGCAAGTTTGGTTTTAGCAGGTGAAACAGGTCACAAATATTTCTGGACACAAAAGAGCTCCTTTTTATCCAGCCCATGGAGCACAGACAACAGCGTGGCTGGCTGCCCCTACCCTACCTCAAACTTGCCTTTGGAGGAAACTGCCTCCAATTCAGCTTCTACAATAGATTCAGACCATGTTTATCCTCCTGTCCTAGTTGCCCATTAATGCCAACTGTGACAGTAACTGTGTGATAAGGAAATCTATTCAATGCTGGACACCAGGCTCCAGGAATAATGATCTCTGCCACTTTGGAGCGTAACTGACACCTGCTGTCACAATCTTGCATGGAAAAAAAATCATGCTCAGAATATCCAAAAAGCAGTCCAGGAGAAGCATAAAGAGAGGAAGCCTAAGAGAAGATGCAGGGCTCTTTCCTTCTTTGCAAGGGCCTCCATAGTTTAGGAGCAGCAAAGGTTGGGGCCAGCAGGAAAAGAAACTCAAGAGCCTGTGTGACCTGTACAATTGTTATTCAGAAGGCAGCTGAGGCTCTGCAAGCTAACTTCATCTGTAGCAGTTTCCTATTTACATCTCTGCTCCTGTTTTTTTTCCCCAAGCTTGGATACCCGAACTGATGATTAGGGTAATAGCAGAAACAAAATGCTCCCGGGCACTGGGAAACATCAAAGAAAAGGGACTGCCTGAAAGGCAGACGAGTCCACAGTCCACACACACAATCACCAAGAAGTTTGTAGACATTCATCACAGAGTAAGCTAAAATCAAACACAACATGGCAGGACAGAGGAGTTTCCCACTTCAAGGCTGCACAATGAACTAATGTCCCTCCTCAGAGACTGCGAGTTAGGCAAGCCAGGACTAAAGTGTGATGACACACAAGAGGTATATTTTCAGATAATAATCAAGCAGTCCCTCATCTGGAGGTACCAAATGGCCTTACAGTGCCACTTTCTCCTTGTTGGGCTGCGAAACAGTCACAATGCACCTGGCCAACATTAGCTGGAGATGTTACATTTATGATTTTATGGTTGATTTTTTTCCCCCCATCCTCTATCAATGGAGTTCACTGTCTGAACGATCACATCTGTTTATGTTCTGCAGACACCTGCATATCTTGAGATGACAGCAACTCCCTGAATGCTGTAATCAGTTATTTCTCAACAGAGGAATTGCCAATTTGGTAAATAAAGCTCATTATAAAAGAACATGGAAATGTATTACAGTTGCCTAACAGAGAAAATTGTCCAGTACCGCCAAATAATCAGCCCTGGCATCATAGTCATTCCCCCCCACCCCGAGTTTAGGGCAGCTGAAGTAATGACATGAAAATTACTCATGCCAAGGCAACACTGGATAGGGGCAAGGGAAAAACGAGGAAGAGACAAAATAGCAACACTGGATAGGGGCAAGGGGAAAACGAGGAAGAGACAAAATAGTTATTTTT